>ML788647.1:1063170-1086299 GCA_009831015.1 Picea engelmannii
TGTGTGTGTGTGTGTGTGTGTGTGTGTGTGTATTGAACTAATACATATTTTTCAATTCTATTCTCGAGAGATTTGTTCCCATGTTTGTCTTACCCGATTCCTTGGATAGATTTCCCCACGAAGGCACCCTTTCTAGACCACTCCTTTACCTTCTAGTCTGGTCTTCAAAACCTGGTGTAAATTACCTGAGGACCCAAAGGAGGATGTTATAGTTTAAGTCTAGAAATCTTGCACGAGGGAGAATGGTCCTTGTAGACTCCAACATTTTAGCATTTCAATACCCGGGATACCCAAGGGTGAGTTCCCTTGCACTCGCAAGTCTCGAAATCCTGACTTGCGAAATCCCAAAATGACAGTGTGTGGATGAGTTGGGACCTTTCGGTGGTTAGGTACCCAGAATACTCTCCCTCTTGCTAAATGCATGAATGAGATCCTTTCGGAGGATCTGAGGCCAGTTATGACCATAAAAATTGAATGAAGGAACATAGGGGATAATGACTCAACCCCTTTTTAACCTTCACAAGTAACAAAGAAATCGGGACCATCGATCCCAAGACCCATGGGAGTGCATGGACCATCCAGCTGTAGAGTACACGTGGTGGCCGATAATCATTTCGACTTTTTGACACCCGGGGAACTAGAGGCAAGTCCCTTGTACTCGCAAGTCCCGAAATCCCAATGGGTGTAATCCCGAAAGGTCAACACGCGGATATGTTATGATATTTTGGCATTTCGAAAATCAGAATACTCAAGGGAGTATTCCCTTGTACTCGCAAGTCCCGAAATCCCGATGGGTGTAATCCTGAAAGGTCAACACGTGGACATGTTACAATATTTAGGCATTTCAGAAATCAGAATACTAAAGGGTGTATTCCCTTGTACTAACAAGACCCAAAATCCCGATGGGTGAAATCCCGAAAGGACAACACGCGAACATGGTACGATATTTTGGCATTTCAAAAATAGGAATACTCAAGGCTGTATTCCCTTGTACTCGCATGTCCTGACACCCCGACTTGCGAAGTCCCAATTTGGCATAGTGTGACTTGGATCTACATTTTCGCGTTTTGGTACCCAAGACCCCCAAAGGACAGTTTTCTTACGTGTGTCTACTAGATGCAAAACCTAGAAATGGCCTAGTGCACATAAAGCTGATACTTCGGTGTTTTGGCTTCTGGAGTGCCGAAGGCCATGAACCCCTTGACGTTTTATAATGCGAAATCCTGAAAGGAGAAATCCCTAAATGAGCTTAGCAATGAATATCGGTTTCGGAGTTTCGGCTCTCGGCAAACCTAAGTGTGAGACCTCCTATCTGCGCGTATCCCGAAATCCCGATATGCAAAACCCAGAAATAATAATAGCATGGATGAGATAGGGTGTTTCGGTATTTTGGCACCCGGGATACCTAACGATAAATTTTCTTGTGCTCGCCAGTCCCAAAAACCCAGTTTGTGAATTCCAAAAATGGGTTGAGTGACATATATATACATGTATGTAGGATTCAGTGTTTCGGCTCCCAGGAAACTCAGGTGCAACACCTCTTGTCATCGCATATCCTGAAATCCTGATGGAGGAAACCTCAAAATAGTGAAGTATGTGAGAGTATGGTCTTTTCAGAGTTTAGGCTCCTCGGAAACCCAGGTACGAGACCTCCTGTCATTGCACATCCCGAAATCCCAATGGAGGAAACCCCAAAATAGTGACACATGTTAGTGTTTGATGTTTCGGAGGTTCGGCTCCCGGGAAACCCAGGTACAAGACCTCCTGTCCTCGCACATCCCGAAATCCTGATGGAGTAAACCTCGAAAGGTGGAGTGGCATGTTTTAATCCGAGGCATTTTTAGTTATAACAAACTATTGGTCCCCTTCGAATTTCGGCACTTCGAGAGACAAGAGAGAAAGGGGAATGCATGCATCGCAATTTCCTGAATTGTGAAAGCCGACGAGCACCTCTCTGATAAGGCTAATGGTCAAAGGCGCCGATCATATGAGTGTGGTTAAGGGGTAGCAGGGTCTGTATCAGGTCTAGTAGGGATTCGGGGATTCTGTCCATCGGAGAAAAGATGGAAAAAGGCCAAAACTTTTCTAGCCCTTGGTGGGTGTGTTACGAGAAATTTAAGC
Source organism: Picea engelmannii (assembly GCA_009831015.1). Lineage (NCBI taxonomy): Eukaryota > Viridiplantae > Streptophyta > Pinopsida > Pinales > Pinaceae > Picea > Picea engelmannii. Next base: position 1,065,292 of record ML788647.1, read on the forward strand.
ACCAGAACAAATGGGAGTTCGGGTCTGCAAATCCGTAACAACCAAAGTATGGAAAATATGGCCCTAACAAACAATCTCCCGAAAACCAGTCCAAGACACAGGAAAAGAAGGGTCACAGAAAGACAAAGAAGGACATCGAAAAATGGTGTGATTTCCACAAAATCCCTTGGCACAACACCGATGAATGTCGCTCAAAAGAGTCATTGGTGTTTGAGATCAAAGACAAGGAGCCGAACCTTGATTCTGAATCTGATTCTGAAAATACTGGTAAAGGACAGATCAGTAACGCAGACCCCACTGCTATTGTCTCGACCCCACTGTGAAATCCTGAAAGGACAACACGCGGACATGATACAATATTTCGGCATTTCAAAAATCAGAATACTCAAGGGTGTATTCCCTTGTACTCGCAAGTCCCGAAACCCTGACTTGCGAAGTACCAATATGGCATAGTGTGACCTGGATCTACATTTTGGTGTTTTGGTACCTGAGACCCCCAAAGGATAGTTTTGTTCCGTGTGTCTACTAGATGCAAAACCTAGAAATGGCCTAGTGCGCATAAAGCTAATACTTCGGTGTTTTGGCTTCTGGAGTGTCTAAGGGCACAAACCCCTTGACGTTTTATAACGTGAAATCCCGAAAGGAGAAATCCCGAAATGAGCTTAGAAATGAATATTGGTTTCGGAGTTTCGGCTATCGGGAAACCTAAGTGTGAGACCTCCTGTCTGCGCGTATTTCGAAATCCCTATATGAGAAACCAAAAAATAATAATAGCACGGATGAGATAGGGTGTTTCAGTATTTCGGCATCTGGGATACCTAACGGTAAGTTTTCTTGTGCTCGCCAGTCCCAAAAACCCATTTTGTGAATTCGCGAAATGGGTTGAGCGACATATATATACATGTATGTAGGATTCGGAGTTTCGGATCCCAGGAAATCTAGGTGTGAGACCTCCTGTCGTCGCATATCCCGAAATCTCGATGGAGGAAACCCCGAAATAGTGAAGTATGTTAGAGTCTGGTATTTTCGGAGTTTCGGCTCCCGGGAAACCCAGGTGTGAGACCTCCTGTCATTGCACATCCCAAAATCCCGATGGAGGAAACCCCAAAATAGTAACGCATGTTAGTGTTTGATGTTTCGGAGTTTCGGCTCCCGGAAAACCCAGGTGCGAGACCTCTTGTCCTCGCACATCTAGAAATCTCGATGGATTAAACCCCAAAAGGTGGAGTGACATGTTTTAATTCGAGGCATTTTTAGTTATAACAAACTATTGGTCCCCTTCGGATTTCGGCACTTCGAGAGACAAGAGAGAAAGAGGAATGCATGCATCGCGATTTCCTGAATCGTGAAAGCCAACGAGCACCTCTCTGATAAGGCCAATGGTCAAAGGCATCGATCATATGAGTGTGGTTAAGGGGTAGCAGGGTCTGTATCAGGTCCCGTACGGATTCGGGGATTCTATCCATCGGAGAAAAGACGAAAAAAGACCGAAAATTTTCTATCCCTTGGTGGGTGTGTTACAAGAAATTTAAGCACCAGAAAAAATGGGAGTTCGGGTCTGCAAATCCGCAACAACCAAAGTATGACAAAGACGGCCCTAACAAACAATCTCCCGAAAACTAGTCCAAGACACAGGAAAAGAAGGGTCATGGGAAGACAAAGAAGGACACCGAAATATGGTGCGATTTCCACAAAATCCCTTGGCACAACACCGACGAATGTCACTCAAAACAGTCATTGGTGGCCGATATCAAAGACAAGGAGCCAAACCCTGATTTAGAATCTGATTATGAAAATAATGGTAAAGGACAGATCAGTGACGCAGACCCCACTACTATTGTCGCAACCGCAACAGTTCAACCAGAAGAACCAACATATCCTGAAGAGGGGGAGCACCTTTTTCATTCATAGATGTGGGTGAAGAGGACCCTACTACATTTTATTGTTGATAGTGGAAGCTAGAAGAACCTCATCTCAGCAGAGGTCCTCAAACAATTGGGATTGTCGACAACACCACACCCGGAGCCATACAACATCGGGTGGCTTTGGCAAGGACGAGATCTCCATGTCAACCAATAGTGTCGATTGTCATATGAAATCCAACCCTTCAAGGATGAGGTATTATGTGATTTTTCCCCACTGGATGTCTGTGATGTTCTCTTGGGCCAACCATATATGTGGAGATGCCATGTTTTTTATGAGTCTCGACCTCGTAGTGTCATTGTTAGTTTGGGGGGTCATCTCTATAGAATACTAGAGGTAGTTCCAACTACTGTTCCACCTAAAAAGAGCCACAAGGTAGTATCTCATACTGCAAAATTTAGCTTCTTCACAATCTGTTCAAAAGGAGAACAAAAGGACACTACAATCACTACAACCTTGCCCCAAGCACCTTCTATCCAACGGAAGTAGATCGACAAGGTTGCAGCAAAGGGAAAAGATTCCTTCTGCACATCTTCCTCTCACGTATCTTGACTTGTTGAACAGCCTCAACCTCGACAGTTTCGTAACATATTTCCACAAATTGAGCGGCGCGACATCTCCAGCAAGACAAGCAGCTCACCAAGATGCAGATTCAACAAACACTTTTCCCTCTCCCCCGGGAACTCAATGCAGTGGAGACCATTTCTTCCTAAGGAGGGAGGATTGATCCATGTGGATATTGGTGGCCACCCACCTTTTCCAAATGGCTCAAAACCATTTTCTGACAATTTTGGCAATTTACTATTTTTAGCAGGCTTTAACTTCTCGGACCATTTTGAGGGGCCAAATGAGGGTTTTTATATATATATAGGTTCTAAATTATTTCCAAATTCATAATTTATCTTCTAAAATGAATCTCCTCGATGATACCTTTCCAACGAGCTATCACACGCCTAAAACTAAGATCGTATGCAAAAGTTATGACCCCGGGAAGTTGATGTACTCACTTACCCAAACGGGGCCCACATGACTTTTGGCGCTTCATCTCCTAGGATTATGTTTTTGGATGTTTTGGGTTTTTGGCATTCCTTCTTATTGTAAAAAGGCATTCATAGTCTCATTGTAATCATCTTCTTGTGAATGCGAGTAGCCATCATATCTCTTCTCAGAGATAAGTTGCCACCATTCTATCGAGTCTTTCACTCTGTATTTTACATTCTCTGTACATTTATTTCATTAATAGAAATCATGTACTACTGTATATCTGTGTTTATGGTTTCATCTTTGATATAATTTTTTTATATTATTGAATATCTGTGATATCTCAATGCATTTCTTTATTATATCTCTGATCTCATTTCGTGCCGAAAATAATATGGATCAGTGGTATCAGAGCAGGCTGCTCTTGATCATTTTATCAGTGCATGTCCCCGACGAGGTCTAATTATATAAAGTTGGGTCTCGATCTTGTCTCTCTTGAATAAAATCGCTCTCTCATGCCCAAGAAACACTCAATGGCAGAAGAAAAGAAAAACGACAGAGTAGATGATCCTATCAATCTATTGCTTGAGCAAGCTCTCACGCGACAGAGGGACAAAATGATGGAGAATTTTCCCACATTCTTAAATGCTTGCTGATAGCATCAGGCGCATCTTAATCAAGCGGCCACTTTGGAGGCACCTCACCTATCAAGGTACAATTTAATTTTGATACTCCTGTATTTGAAGGATAGATAGATGCAGAAGCCCTAGAAAAATGGTTAACTCTGCTAGAAGGTTATTTCTCTCTTCACAATTTTTTCGACAAAGAAATGATCACCTTCGCACTCCTTAAAGCTCTCCCTCATGTCAAACATTGGTGGGAAACTTACTGGGAGGAAGGTTCCACAGAGGATTCTGGAATATATGGGGTCGATCCCACTTGGGATTGTTTTTTGGATGCTGTAAAATAACAATATTACCCCGTTGGCAACTATGAGGACCAGTAGATGAGATGGACCATACTGCGGCAAGAGAGGGGCCAAGCAGTTATGGAGTTCAGCAATACCTTCCATACCTTGTGCACCAATTTGGGTATCAAATACTCTGAGCAATATTATGTTCTAAAATATCATGGGGCTCTACATAGATACATCCAGACTGAAATGGATTTTCTGTACATTTCATCACTCGGTGCTGCATATTGATATGTTGTTAAAATTGAGCAGAAATTGAAGCACCAGAACAAATGGGAGTTCGGGTCTAAAAATCCGCAACAACCAAAGTATGACAAAGAGGGCCCTAACAAATAGTCTCCCGAAAACCAATCCAAGACATAGGAAAAGAAGGGTCACTGGAAGACAAAGAAGGAGACCAAAAAATGGTGTGATTTCCACAAAATCCCTTGGCACAACACCGATGAATGTCGCTCAAAACAGTCATTGGTGGTTGAGATCAAAGACAAGGAGACGAACCCTGATTCTGAATCTGATTCTGAAAATACTATTAAAGGACAGATTAGTGATGCAGACCCCACTGCTACTGTCGTGATTGTAGTAATTCAACCAGAAGAACGAATAGATCCTGAAGAGGGGGAACATATTTTTCATTCACATATGTGTGTGAAGGGGACCCCACTGCATTTTATTGTTGGCAGTGGAATCCAGAAGAACCTCATCTTAGAAAAGGTCTTCAAACAGTTGGGATTGTCAACAAAACCACACGTGCAACCATAAACATCGGGTGGCTTCGGAAAGGACGATATCTCCATGTCAACCAACAGTGTCAATTGTCATACAACATCCAACCCTTCAAGGATGAGGTATTATTTGATGTTTCCCCACTGGATGTCTGTGATGTTCTCTCAGGCCAACCATATATGTGGATATGCCATGATGTTTATGAGTCTTGACCCCGTAGTGTCATTGTTACTTTGTGGGGTCATCTCTACAGAATACTAGAGGTAATTCCTACTACTATTCCACCTAAAAAGTGTTGCAAGGTAGTATCTCATACTGCAAAATTTAGCTTCTTCACACTCTGCACAAAAGGAGAACAAAAGGACACTGCAACCACTACAGCCTTGCCCCAAGCACCTTCTATCCAACAGAAGCAGGTCAACAAGGCTTTAGCAAAGGGAAAATATTCCTTCTGCACATCGTCATCTCACATATCTTGACTTGTTCAAAAAAATCAACCTCGACAAGTTCGTGACAGATTTCCACAAACTCTGCAATGCGACGTCTCCAGCAAGACAAGCAACTCACCAAGATGCAGATTCAACAAATGTTTTTCCCTCTCCCTCGGGAACTCAACGCAATGGATACCACTGCTTCCTAATGAGGGAGGATTGATCCAGGTGGATATTAGTGGCCACCCACCTTTTCCAAATGGCTCAAATCCATTTTCTGGCAATTTTGGCAATTTACTATTTTTAGCAGGTTTTAACTTCCGGGGCCATTTTTAGGGCCCAAATGAAGGTTTTTTGAGATCAAGTTTCTCAATGATATCTAAATTCTTTATTTATCCCCCAAAAATAATCTCCTCGATGATACCTTTCCAACGAGCTATCACACGCCTAAAACGAAGATAGTATGCAAACGTTACAACCCCAGGAAGTTGATGTACTCACTTACCCAAAGGAGGCCCACATGACTTTTGGCACTTCATCTCCTAGCATTAGGTTTTTGGATGTATAGGGTTTTTGGCATTCCTTCTTATTATAAAAATGTCTTCATAGTCTCATTGTAATCTTCTTGTTGCGAATGTGAGTAGACATCGTATCTCTTCTTAGAGATAAGCTGTCACCATTCTATCGAGTCTTTCACAGTCTCTGTACATTTATTTCATTAATAGAAATCATGTAGTACTCTATATATGTGTTTATGGTTGCATATATGATATGTTTATGTTATATTATTGAATCTATGCGATATCTCTATGCATTTCTTTATTATATCTCCAATCTCATTTTGTGCCAAAAATAATCTGGATCAGTGGTATCAGAGCAGGTTTCTCTTGATCATTTTTTCAGTGCATGTCCCCGATGAGGTCTGATTATACCAAGTTGGGTCTCGATCTTGTCTCTCTTGAAAACAATTTCTCTCACACACCCAAGAAACCCTCAATGGCAGAAGAAAAGAAAAACGATGGAGCAGACGATCCTGTCAATCTATTGCTTGAGCAAGCTGGCACGCGACAGATGGACGAAATCATGGAGAATTTTTCCCACATACTTAAATGCTTGCTGATAGCATCAGGCGCATCTTCATCAAGCGACCACTTTGGAGGCACCTCTCCTTTCAAGGTACAAGTTAATTTTGATATTCTTGTAGATGCAGAAGCCCTAGAAAAATGGTTAACTCTGCTAGAAGGTTATTTCTCTGTTCACAATTTTTCCAACAAAGAAAATATCACCTTCGTACTCCTTAAAGCTCTCCCTCATGTCAAAAATTGGTGGGAAACTTACTGGGAGAAAAGTTCCACAGAGGATTCTGGAATATATGGGGTCGATCCCACTTGGGATATTTTTGTGGATGCGGTAAAAAAATAGTATTACCCTGTTGGAAACTATGAGGACCAGTACATGAGATGGACCACACTACGGCAAGAGAGGGGCCAAGCCATTACGGATTTCACTAATACCTTCCATACCTTGTGCACCAAGATGGGTATCAAAGACTCTAAGTGACATTTGGTTTTGAAATTCCATGTGGCTCTACATAGATACATCCAGACTGAAATGGATTTTCTGGACATCTCATCACTCGGTGTTGCTTAATTATATGATGTTAAAATTGAGGAGAAATTTAAGCACTTGAACAAACTGGAGTTAGGGTCTGCAAATCCACAACAACCAAAGTATGACAAAGACAACCCTAACAAATAGTCTCCCGAAAACCAGTCCAAGACACAGGAAAATAAGGTTCACGGGAATAAAAATAAGGACACTGGAAAATGGTGTGATTTCGACTAAATCCCTTGGCACAACACCGATGAATGTCGCTAAAAATAGTCATTGGTGGCTGAGGTCAAAGACAAGGATTGGAACCCTGATTCAAAATATTATTCTGAAAATACTGGTAAAGGACAGATCAGTGACACAGACCCCACTACTATTGTAGCGACCGCAATAATTCAACCAGAAGAACCAACAGATCCTGAAGAGGGGAGCGCATTTTTCATTCACAGATGTGGGTGAAGGGGACCACACTATATTTTATTGTTGATAGTGGAAGCCAAAAGAACCTCATCTCAGCAGAGGTCGACAAACAGTTGGGATTGTCAACAACACCACACCTGCAGCCATACAACATCGGGTGGCTTCGGAAAAGATGAGATCTCCGTGTCAACCAACATTATCGATTGTCATACGACATCCAACCCTTCAAGGATGATGTATTATTTGATGTTTCCCCAGTGGATGTTTGTGATGTTCTCTTGGGCCAAGAATATATGTGGAGACGCCATGTTGTTTATGAGTCTCGACCCCGTAGTGTCATTATTACTTTGGGGGGTCATCTCTACAGAATACCAGAGGTAATTTCGACTACTGTTCCACCTAAAAAGAGCTTCAAGGTAGTATCTCATACTGCAAAATTCATCTTCTTCATGATCTTTTCAAAAGGAGAACAAAAGGACACTGAAACCACTACACCCTTTCCCCAAGCACCTTTTATCCAACAGAAGCAGATCGACAAGGCTACAACAAAGGGAAAAAATTCCTTCTGCACATCGTCCTCTCACGTATCTCGACTTCTTGAACAGCCTCAACCTTGACAGGTTCATGACAGATTTCCGCAAACTGTGCAACGCGACGTCTCCAGCAGGACAAGCAGCTCACCGGGATGCAGACTCAACAAACACTTTTCCCTCTCTCCCGGGAACTCAACTCAATGGAGACCATTGCTTCCTAAGGAGGGAGGATTGATCTAGGTGGATATCGGTGGCCACCCACCGTTTCCAAATGGCTCCAAACCATTTTCTGGCAATTTTGGCAATTTACTATTTTTAGTAGGTTTTAACTTTCGTAGGCATTTTGAGAGCCCAAATGAAGTTTTTTCAAGATATAGCTTATCAATTATATTTGAAGGCATAATTGATCCCCCAAAATGAATCTCCTCTACGATACCTTTCCAATGAGCTATCACACACCTAAAACAAAGATCGTATGCAAACGTTACGACCTCGGGAAGTTGATGTACTCACTTACCGAAACGGGGCCCACATGAATTTTGGCACTTCATCTCCTAGGATTAGGTTCTTGGATGTCTAGGGTTTTTGGCATTCTTGGTTATTGTAAAAAGGCCTTCATAGTCTCATTGTAATCATCTTCTTGTGAATGGCGACATTTGGTTTTGAAATACCATGGGGCTCTACATAGATACATCCAGACTGAAATGGATTTTCTGGACATCTCATCACTCAGTGCTTCTTATTGATATGCTGTTAAAATTGAGCAGAAATTTAACAGACAGGAAAAGAAGGGTCACGGGAAGACAAAGAAGGACACTGGAAAATGGTGTGATTTCCACAAAATCCATTGGGACAACACCAATGCATGTCGCTCAAAAGAGTCATTGGTGGCCGAGATCAAAGACAAGGAGTTGAACCTTGATTCAGAATCTGATTCTGAAAATATAGGTAAAGGACAGATTAGTGACGTTGACCCCACTGCTATTGTACCGACCATGACAATTCAACCAGCAGAGCCAACAGATCCTGAAGAGGGGCAACACCTTTTTCATTCACAGATGTGGGTGAAGGGGACCACATTGCATTTTATTGTTGATAGCAGAAGCCAGAAGAACCTCATCTCAGCAGAGGTCGTCAAACAGTTGGGGTTTTCAACAACACCACACCCGCAACCATACAACATCATGTGGCTTCGGCAAGGACGAGATCTCCATGTCAACCAACAGTGTCGATTGTCATACGACATCCAACCCTTAAAGGAAGAGGTATTATGTGATGTTGCCCCACTGGATGTCTATGATGTTCTCTCGGGCCAACCATATATGTCTTCCAAAAAAAATTGAAGAGACAGGAAAAGAAGTGTCACGGGAAGACAAAGAAGGACAACGAAAAATGGTGCAATTTACACAAAATACCTTGGCACAACACCGATGAATGTCACTCAAAAGATTCATTGGTGGTTGAGATCAAAGACAAGCAGCCAAACCCTGATTCTGAATCTGATTCTGAAAATACTGGTAAAGGACAGATCAGTGACGTAGACCCCATTGCTATTGTCTCGACCCCACTGTGAAATCCTGAAAGGACAACATGCGGACATGGTACGATATTTCGACATTTCAAAAATTGAAATACTCAAGGGTGTATTCCCTTGTACTCGCAAGTCTCGAAACCCCGACTTACGAAGTCCCGATATGGCATAGTGTGATTTGGATGTACATTTTGGTGTTTTGGTACCCGAGACCCCCAAAGGACAGTTTTGTTCCGTGTGTCTACTAGATGCAAAACCTAGAAATGGCCTAGTGTGCATAAAGCTGATACTTCGGTGTTTTGGCTTCCGGAGTGCTGAAGGGCATGAACCCCTTGACGTTTTATAACGCGAAATACCGAAAGGAGAAATCTCGAAATGAGCTTAGAAATGAATACCAGTTTCAGATTTTCGGCTCCCGGGAAACCTAAGTGTGAGACCTCCTGTCTGCGCGTATCCCGAAATCCCGATATGCAAAACCCTGAAATAATAATAGCACGGATGAGATAGGGTTTTTCTATATTTCGACACCTGGGATACCTAACGGTAAGTTTTCTTGTGCTCGCTAGTCCCAAAAACCTAGTTTGTGAATTCCCAAAATGGGTTGAGCGACATATATATACATGTATGTAGGATTCGGAGTTTCAGCTCCCAGGAAACCCAGGTGCGAGACCTCCTGTCATCGCATATCCTGAAATCTCGATGGAGTAAACCCCGAAATAGTGAATTATGTTAGAGTCTGGTCTTTTCGTAGTTTCGACTCCCGAGAAACCCAGGTGTGAGACCTCCTGTCATTGCACATCCCGAAATCCCGATAGAGGAAACCCCAAAATAGTGACACATGTTGGTGTTTGATGTTTCGGAGTTTCGGCTCCCGGGAAAACCAGGTGCAAGACCTCCTGTCCTCGCACATCCCAAAATCCTGATGGAGTAAACCCCGAAAGGTGGAGTGACATGTTTTAATCCGAGGCATTTTTAGTTATAACAAACTATTGGTCCCCTTCGCATTTCGACACTTCGAGAGACAAGAGAGAAAGGGGAATGCATGCATCGCGATTTCCCGAATCGCGAAAGCCGACGAGCACCTCTCTGACAAGGCCAATTTTCAAAGGCGTCGATCATATGATTGTGGTTAAGGGGTAGCAAGGTCTGTATCAGGTCCCATAGGGATTCGGGGATTCTGTCCATCAGAGAAAAGATGAAAAAAGGATGAAAAGTTTCTAGCCCTTGGTGGGTGTCTTACACGAAATTTAAGCACCCGAACAAATGGAAGTTCGGGTCTGCAAATCTGCAACAACCAAAGTATGACAAAGAAGGCCCTAAGAAACAATCTCCTTAAAACCAGTCCAAGACACAGGAAAATAAGGGTCATGGGAAGACAAAGAAGAACACCGAGACATGCTGCGATTTCCACAAAATACCTTGGCACAACACCGATGAATGTCTCTCAAAACAGTCATTGGTGGCCGAGATCAAAGACAAGGAGTTGAACCCTGATTCAGAATCTAATTCTAAAAATACTGGTAAAGGACAGATCAACGACGCATACCCCACTGCTATTGTCACGACCGAAACAGCTCAACCGGAAGAACCAATATATCCTGAAGAGGGGGAGCACCTTTTTCATTCATAGATGTGGGTGAAGAGGACCCCACTGCATTTTATTGTTGATAGTGGAAGCCAGAAGAACCTGATCTCAGCAGAGGTCATCAAACAACTGAGATTGTCGACAACACCACACCCGGAGCCATACAACATCGGGTGGCTTTGGAAAGGACTAGATCTCCATGTCAACCAATAGTGTCGATTGTCATATGACATCCAACACTTCAAGGATGAGGTATTATGTGATTTTTTCCAATTGGATGTCTTTGATGTTCTCTTGGGCCAACCATATATGTGGAGATGCCATATTGTTTATGAGTCTCGACCCCGTAGTGTCATTGTTACTTTGGGGGTTCATCTCTATAAAATACTAGAGGTAGTTACAAATACTGTTCCACCTAAAAAGAGCCACAAGGTAGTATCTCATACTGCAAAATTTAGCTTCTTCACAATCTGTTCAAAAGGAGAACAAAAGGAAACTACAATCACTACAACCTTGCCCCAAGCACCTTCTATCCAATGAAAGCGAATCGACAAAGTTGCAACAAAGGGAAAAGATTCCTTCTGCACATTGTCCTCTCACATATCTTGACTTGTTGAACAACCTCAACCTCGATAGTTTCGTGACAGATTTCCACAAACTAAGCAACACGACGTCTCCAACAAGAAAAGCAGCTCACCAAGATACAGATTCAACAAATGCTTTTCCCTCTCCCTCGGGAACTCAACGTAATGGATATCATTGCTTCCTGAGGATGGAGTATTGATCCAGGTGGATATCGGTGGCCACCCACCATTTCCAAATGGCTCAAAACCATTTTTTGACAATTTTGGCAATTTACTATTTTTAGTAGGTTTTAACTTCTCAGGCGATTTTGAGGGCCCAAATGAGGGTTTTTATATATATAGGTTCTCAATTATATCCAAAGGAATAATTTAACTTCAAAAATTAATCTCCTTGACGATACCTTTCCAACGAGCTATCACACGCCTAAAACTGAGATCGTATGCAAAAGTTACGACCCCAACAAGTTGATGTACTCACTTACCCAAACGGGGCCCACATGACTTTTGGCACTTCATCTCCTAGGATTATATTTTTGGATGTTTAGGGTTTTTGGAATTCCTTCTTATTGTAAAAATTCCTTCATAGCCTCATTTTAATCATCTTCTTGTGAATGCGAGTAGCCATCATATCTCTTCTCAGAGATAAGTTGCCACCATTCTATTGAGTATTGCACTCTGTATTTTACATTCTCTGTACATTTATTTCATTAATAGAAATCGTGTATTACTGTATATATGTGTTTATGGTTTTATCTCTGATATATTTCTTTTATATTATTGAATATCTGTGATATCTCAATGCATTTCTTTATTATATCTCCGATCTCATTTCGTGCCGAAAATAATCTGGATCAGTGGTATCGGAGCAGGTTGCTCTTGATTGTTTTTTCAGTGCATGTCCTCGACGAGGACTGATTATACCAAGTTGGGTCTCAATCTTGTCTCTCTTGAATACAAACTCTCTCGCACACCCAAGAAACACTCAATGGTGGAAGAAAAGAAAAATGACGGAGTAGACGATCCTATCAATCTATTGCTTGACCAAGCTCTCATGCCACAGAGGGACAAAATGATGGAGAATTTTCCCACATTCTTAAATGCTTGCCGATAGCATCAGGCGCATATTAGTCAAGAGGCCACTTTGGAGGCACCTCGCCTATCAAGGTACAAGTTAATTTTGATATTCCTGTAATTGAAGGATAGATAGATGCAGAAGCCCTAGAAAAATGGTTAACTCTGCTAGAAGGTTATTTCTCTCTTCACAATTTTTCCGAAAAAGAAAAGATCACCTTCTCACTCCTTAAAGCTCTCCCTCATGTCAAACATTGGTGGGAAACTTACTGGGAGGAAAGTTCCACAGAGGATTATGGAATATATGGGGTCGATCCCACTTGGGATTGTTTTGTGGATGTTGTAAAAGAACAATATTACCCTATTGGCAACTATAAGGACCAATAGATGAGATGGACCATACTGCGACAAGAGAGGGGCCAAGCAGTTCTGGATTTCACCAATACCTTCCATACCTTGCGCACCAAGATGGGTATCAAAGACTCTGAGCAATATTTGGTTCTGAAATATCGTGGGGCTCTACATAGATACATCGAGACTGAAATGGATTTTATGGACATTTCATCACTCGGTGTTGCTTATTGATATGTCGTTAAAATTGAGCAGAAATTGAAGCACCAGAACAAATGGGAGTTTGGGTCTACAAATATGCAACAACCAAAGTATGACAAAGACGGCCCTAACAAACAGTCTCCCTAAAACCAATCCAAGACATAGGAAAAGAAGGGTCACAGGAAGACAAAGAAGGAGACCAGAGAAAGGTGAGATTTCAACAAAATCCCTTGGCACAAGACCGATGAATGTCGCTCAAAACAGTCATTGGTGGCCGAGATCAAAGACAAGGAGCCAAACCCTGATTCAGAATCTGATTCTGAAAATACTAGTAAAGGACATATCAGTGATGCAGACCCCACTGCTACTATTGCGACTACAATAATTCAACCAGAAGAACGAACAGATCCTGAAGAGGGGGAGCGCCTTTTTCATTCACAAATGTGGGCGAAGGGGACCCCACTGCATTTTATTGTTGATAGCGGAAGCCAGAAGAACCTCATCTCAGCAGACGTCGTCAAATAGTTGGGATTGTCGACAAAACTACACGCACAACCATCAACATCGGGTGGCTTCGGCAAGGATGAGATATTCGTGTCAACCAATAGCGTCAATTGTCATACGACATCCAACCCTTCAAGGATGAGGTATTATGTGATGTTTCCCCACTGGATGTCTGTGATGTTCTCTTGGGCCAACCATATATGTGGATATGCCATGATGTTTATGAGTCTCGACCCCGTAGTGTCATTGTTACTTTGCGAGGTCATCTCTATAGAATACTAGAGCTCATTCTGACTATTGTTCCACCTAGAAAGTGTTGCAAGGTAGTATATCATACTGCAAAATTCAGCTTCTTCACACTCTGCACAAAAGGAGAACAAAAGGACACTGCAACCACTACAGCCTTACCCCAAGCACCTTATATCCAACAAAAGCAGGTCGAAAAGGCTTTAGAAAAGGGAAAATATTCCTTCTTCACATTGTCCTCTCACGTATATGGACTTGTTGAACAACCTCAACCTCGACAGGTTCGTGATAGATTTCCACAAACTGAGCAATGCGACATCTCCAACAAGACAAGCAACTCACCAAGATGCAGATTCAACAAATGTTTTTCCCTCTCCCCCGACAACTCAACGCAATGGAGACCATTGGTTCCTAATGAGGGAGGATTGATCCAGGTGGATATCAGTGGCCACCCACCTTTTCCAAATGGCTCAAAGCCATTTTTTGGCAATTTTGGCAATTTACTATTTTTAACAGGTATTAACTTCTGGGGCCATTTTGAGGGTCCAAATGATTGTGTTTCAAGATAGAGGTTCTCAATGATATCTACCTTTCAAACGAGCTATCACATGCCTAAAACAGAGATCATATGCAAACGTTATGACCCCGGGAAGTTGATGCAATCACTTACCCAAACGAGGCCCACATGACTTTTGGCACTTCATCTCCTAGGATTAGGTTTTTGGCATTCCTTCTTATTATAAAAAGGTCTTCATAGTCTCATTGTAATATTCTTCTTGCAAATGTGAGTAGTCGTCGTATCTCTTCTCAGAGATAAGTTTCCACCATTCTATCGAGTCTTTCACACTGTATTTTACAGTCTCTGTACATTTATTTCATTAATAGAAATCATGTAGTATTGTATATCTATGTTTATAGTTGCATATATGATATGTTTATGTTATATTATTGAATATCTGCGATATCTTTGTGCATTTCTTTATTATATCTCCAATCTCATTTCGTGCCAAAAATAATCTGGATCAGTGGTATGAGAGCAGGCTTCTCTTGATCATTTTTTCAGTGTATGTCCCCGACGAATTCTGATTATAGCAAGTTGGGTCTCGAGATTGTCTCTCTTGAAAACAATTTCTCTCACACACCCAAGAAACCCTCAATGGCAGAAGAAAAGAAAAACGACGGAGAAGACGATCCTATCAATCTATTGCTTGAGCAAGCTCTCACATGACAGATGGATGAAATCATGGAGAATATTTCCCACATCCTTAAATGCCTACCGATATCATCAGGTGCATATTCATCAAGAGACCACTTTGGAGGCACCTCACCTTTCAAGGTACAAGTTAATTTTGATATTCTTGGAGATGTAGAAGCCCTAGAAAAATGGTTAACTCTGCTAGAAGGTTATTTCTCTATGCACAATTTTTCCAACAAAGAAAATATCACCTTCGTACTCCTTAAAGCTCTCCCTCATGTCAAACATTGGTGGGAAACTTGCTGGGAGAAAAGTTCCACAGAGGATTTTGGAATATATGGGGCCGATCCCACTTGAGATATTTTTGTGAATGTTGTAAAAGAATAGTATTACCCTGTTGGAAACTATGAGGACCAATACATGAGATGGAACACACTGTAGCAAGAGAGGGGCCAAGCCATTACGGATTTCACCAATACCTTCCATACTATAATTCCCATATATTTCTAAACATCATTAAGTTTCCTAAACATTTTATGAAAGTAAACTGAAACAAAACTTCATAGTATGATATTGACTTTTATAACAACAACTTCAGTAACTTAGATTTATCAATAAATACTAAATTCATGGAAGAATGAAATAAATATATAACTTAACAAGTACCTGGATCTGATGCTAATTTTTGTTGCCTCTTTGCCTTGGTTCTGCCTTTCTTCTCCCTGCTAGACAGATCAACCCTGCCACAAATAGGAAAATAACTGCCCAAAACTACTGTCCTCCCTGCCAACTAGGAAAACTACCTAGCTCCAGGATATCTATGGATATCCTGGCCCCCGTGCCCAAAACCTCCAGCAACCCGGTGCATCCCCGGATAAAATCTCAACCAGGAACTCTACTCCTTGCTCACTACAAGCCAACAGTCCACAAAATACAACGGTGCATAGAAAATCGTTGCTCACAGCAAAACACAACCGTCCAGAGGTTCTCTGCTCACGGAAAAACATAACCGTCCAGAAGCTCTCTGCTCACGGCAAAACACAATAGTGCAGAACTCTTTGCTCACCGTAGAATACAATAGTTCTCCGCCAATACAACCGGCTCAGCAATTCCAGTCCACAGCATCCATTCCCCCCCCCTGTCGAATGGTGCGCATATCCCCCTCTTCCCATCCCTTATTCCTCCCTGCCGAATCACGCATTTACTTCAAAACCACCCCCGTCCTCCGTCCTTCATCCCTTCATTAATATTTTTATCATCTCGGGATTTCTGGGCTTCTCGCCCTGCATACGCCACCCTCTACTGCATATGCAATTCCTGTTATCTCATTTTTTATTTTTTTTGATCCCTTAAATTTATGTCACAGGTCATTAAATGTGATCTTCAATTCAATTATTATTACTTAGTTAATCCTCAATTATTCCTTTAATTGGATATTACTTAATAATCTTTAATCATTTATTCAATTAGGGTCGTTACATACACCCACCCTTCAAGAAACTTCGTCCCGAAGTTAAGGTATCTGATGATACAAAGGAAAAGGGCATGGTTCATACATTCACATCAAGTAACTGACAATATCAGTAAGTAAATCAAGAAGTCCATACATACTAATGTATATGTACAAGGAATGCATGTGTAGCTAGTACATGCAAACCTCGTGCATGTACTAATAATGAAATTGTCATTCTTTAATAATTTATGTATGCATTCAATCCAGTCAGCAAGGCTAGTCTTTTATAAAAGACAACAATCACTTATTTGTGTGAGAAATCCTTTTATTACAATTTTCCAGTTCAGTACTAAATTTTTTTTTTTTAAACAACTGTGGTTTAGTTACATAATAATGAATATTCATATATACAAATTTCTCCCCCTTTTTTTTTTGAAGGGACTACATCAATTCCACCACAAGACATATCTCCATATGTCTCAACTATTCTACTCATCCTTCCTTCCTAACCTACTTCCGTCTCCCATCCTATCCTTCCTCTGCTAGACTATCTTGGAGCGCCAACTATATTGGCCTAACTCCAAATAGAACCCGTAAGTGGAAGTGTCGCTATCTTGACCAAGCTTCCCTAGCAGGCAACTGACAGTCCTCATCACACGTCTTGGGGAGCATGAACCAGCACCGTCCTCCCAGGACTTCAGGTTTCGGAGGATACACGGTGGGAAACACCTCCACCCCTCCTAATAGTACCAGGGTCAACACCCTATATTGGAGGATACACGGTGGGAAAAGCCTCCACCCCTCCTAATAGTATCAGGGTCAACACCCTATAATGGAGGATAAATGGTGGGAAAAGCCTCCACCCCTCCTAATAGTACCAGGGTCAACACCCTATAATGGAACACACAGGGGCACCGCGTTGCTGGAGATTTTGTCATCGTTTATTTTGTTTTGGGCAGTGTTAGCACCAAAATCATAGCATAATCATGCACTAGTCCACATATCACAGCAATGCATCCAAATCAATATAATTTCACATACATTATTCATACCATAATGTTTTCCAGTTAGTGGTCCTGATATCCACTTTCATCATCATTATCAGTTGGCTATTTCATAGCCCATAACCTACAGATTAGTCTGCAACACAAACTCATATTTTTCTATGCATTATCATCATATAATTGCATACTTTCATTATTTCAATTTGGTATCCCCGTACCAATACATTAACATCAAAGTTTTCCAATTTGAATTAGATTTCACAATATCCCATAATTCATACTTTTTACACATTCACAAGATTATCATTTACCAAAATAGATTTCATCGTATCCAACATCATTCTAATGGTATTTAAACATTCAACAATTTCTCTTTCTCACAATATGTCTCATCATATACATCATCATCAATAGCATTTAAACATTCATAAAATTTTCATTCACATAATAGATCGCATTACATGCATCATCATCAACAAAACTTAAACATTCATTACTGTTCATAAGTTTAAAGTTTAAATATATCACTTAATAGTTTCACTGTGACTAGGAAATAAAGTGTATAGGCCTCAGGTAATCCTGGCCGTCTAAGTCAAAAGGTGGTGTTACCTACACCCCTCCTTCGAGAAACATGTTCTCGAGGTGGTCAAAATAGTCATGGATAGTCTCGCCATAGTGTCTCGGCATCCTCCCAAGTAGCAGATCCAGGACTATACTTGTCCCACTGGACCTTAACTTGGTCTACCAAATGGTTTCTGAGCTGTCGGACTCTACGGTCCAATATGCATAACGGTTCGACCGTGAGGGTTCCCACGTCCGATACCTGCAATTCTTTCCAATTTAGTGTATGTGATTCATCAGCAACATAATGACGTAAAACATATACATGAAATACATTATGAGTTTTATGCAAGTGGGGTGGCAGTACAAGACGATAGGCAACGGTTCCAATTTTCTCTTGGACCCTAAATGGCCCTATAAACCGAGGTGACAACTTTTTCCCCTTCCTGAACTGTATGGTACTCTTATTAGGCCTGATATGAATGAAAACTTGGTCCCCCACTTCATAATTTCGGTCGGTCCTATGTGCATCTGCATAACTTTTCTGTCTATCCTGTGCTTCCTTTAGTCTCTGCCTGATCTGAATCACCTGTTCCTCCATTTCCTGAATAAATTCAAGCCCAACTGTTACTCGGTCTTCTAATCTATCCCAACTCAATGGTGTTCTGCATGGCCTTCCATACAAAGCTTCGTATGGTGGCATTCCGATGGAACTATGATAACTATTATTGTAGGAAAACTCTACCAAAGGTAGGTACTTCTCCCACTGGGTTTGATTATCCATTACATACATTCTAAGCATGTCTTCCATAACTTGATTTTCTCTCTCAGTTTGCCCATCTATTTCAGGATGATAAGATGTGCTTAAGTTCAATTGAGTCCCCAATGATGACTGTAAACTTGTCCAAAACCTAGATGTGAATCTTGAGTCCCGATCTGAAATAATCTTCTTAGGTATCCCGTGCAAATGGATAACCTCGCTTATGAATACTCGTGCCACATCAGTAACATTGTAAGTGTCTCTAACCGGAATGAAATGAGCACTCATGGTTAACTTATCCACTATCACAAGAATGGCATTGTGTCTATAATATGTGAGTGGAAACCCTACAACAAAATCCATTGAGATGACTTCCCATTTAGACATAGGAACATCATGTGGTTGTAGGAGGCCTGCCGGATGATGGTGATCGGCCTTCACTTGTTGACACTCTAGGCATCTGGCGACGAAATGGACTACATCGCGCTTCATGCCTACCCAAAAGAAGAGTTTCTTCATCTCTGCGTACATCTTCTTCACACCCGGATGCGCACAATAAAGTGATTTATGGGCTTCCTTCAGTATGATGCTTCGAATATCCCCATTCTCCGGGATATACATCCTTCCTCGATATCTTAACAATCCATTTGTTTCTAGATTATATCCTTCATACTTTGGGTCTAACTGTCTCCCACTCTGGAGGTTTGAAGTAACCTTTAAATACCAACTGTCTCCTAATAGTTGTGCCAACACATGTTCCCTCAGACTGACCTTTAAGGTCACCAAGGAGAAAATACATGGTCTCCTACTCAAGGCATCTGCGACCACATTTTCCTTTCCCTTTATATATGAAATACCAAAATCATACTCACTCATAAACTCACTCCATCGCCTTTGTCTGGCGTTCAGATCTCTTTGAGTGAAGAGGTGTTTTAAAATTTGATGGTCCATCTTGAGCTCAAAATTTCGCCCCATAAGATAGTGTCTCCAAAGTTTCAGAGCTAGCATTACAGCTGCCAACTCTAAGTCATGAGTCACGTATAACTCTTCGTGATTCTTCAACTTTCATGATGCATAAGCTATCACTCCTCCATCCTACATTAGCACGGCCCCCAATCCTTGTTTCGAGGCATCCGTGCAGACCATGAAGTCCTTTTCCATATATAGCACTCGTAGAATTGGCGCACTAGTTAGTAATCTCTTAAGCTCCCTGAATGCACTATCACATTCTTCTGTCCATTCATACCTGACCCCCTTGCATTGCAAAGTGGTTATGGGTTTCTCTATTTTTGAGAATCCTTCCACAAATCTCCAGTAATAACCCGCTAGCCCCATGAAGCTTCTCACCTCATGTGCATTTTTCGGCACTGACCATTCCATAATGGCCTTTACCTTTTCTGGGTCCACCGAAATTCCTTCGCCGGAAATGATATGACCTAAATAGTGGATCTCTTTCTGGAAGAAGGAACACTTCGACAACTTCCCATACAATTTGTTCTCCCTAAGGCAAGACAACACTATTCACAAGTGTTCCTCGTGTTCTCTTTCATTCCTAGAATAGATGAGAATGTCATCCATAAAAACTTGTACAAAATGGTCTAAGTACTTACGGAATACGCCGTTCATGAGGCTCATGAACACTATTGATGCATTAGTCAATCCAAAAGGTACCACAACAAACTCGTAATGTCCAAAACAAGTTCGAAAGGCAGTTTTTGGGATATCACCTTCCTTAATCCTTAACTGATGATATCCAGATCGCAAATTGATCTTTGAGAATACCGTTTCTCCTTTCATATGATCGAAGAGATCATCTATTCACGACATTGGATACCTATTTTTCACTGTAGCACGGTTCAAGTCCCTGTAGTCTATACACAGTCATAAGGATCCATCCTTCTTCTTTACAAAAATTACCGGTGCGCCCCAAGGTGAGACACTGGGCCTTACTAGCCTTAAGTCTAGTAACTCCTTCAACTGCATTTGCAATTCATAATGTTCCAGCGCTGTCATCCGATACGGAGTCTTGGATATTGGTTCTGCACCAGGTTTTAGCTCAATGGTAAAATCAAGCTCCCTCTCAGGAGGTAATCCTGGTAATTCGTCTGGAAAAACATCCTGAAATTCTGGCAATACTGGGTACTGACCCAATGAGGGTCCCTTCCTTTCATTCACTGATTCCACTACATAAAGTCAACACCCTTGTCTCAAGCATCACTTGACCTTCATAGTTGATATAAAGCATAATGACACTTTTCTCTGTACACCCTGAATCTCTATCGGTTTTCCTTCATCATTGACACAAAGCACCTTCTTTGCGAAGCAATCTATCAAAGCTCGATGAGATGCTAACCAATCCATTCCAAT
>ML788647.1:1086816-1112246 GCA_009831015.1 Picea engelmannii
TCCTACAACTTGTTTTTCCCCCGAAGCCATCTCGACTTGTTTAAAGTCATCGTGCTCGTAGGCTGCCAACCCACTCTTTTCTAATGCAGATGGTGAAATGAAACTATCTGTCGCACCAGAATCAAACAAAATCTTAACATTAACATGATTTAACGTACCTGAGGATTCTACTACTGTGGCTTGATGTTCGGCCTGGCGGTTGTTAACCACTGCGTAAATCTGATGGTTGCCACTTGCTCTCCCCATCGGTGCCTTTCCTTCTTTATGCACGAACCCTGATTGTAACTCCAGGCAGTCACGCTAGTAATGGGGTCCCCCGCACCCCCAACAGGTAACACCAGATTGAACCTGTGCATTGTTATGTGTCTGTCCTTGAAATGAGTTCCTTCCCCTGGAACCCCTGCCCCTACTAGTTGTTCCCCGAGATGGTCGTGGACCTATCTGCACCGTTGGCAGTGAACGAGATGCTACACTAGCTGCCATTGAAATCCCTGCAGCTACTGTCCTTGGCACGACTCTATTACCATAAGGTGGTGGCCTTGAGCCTCCTCCCCTAGGAAATGTCCTCGGGGTCTTTCCTACGAATCCAGGGCGATGCGGAAATGCCGATATTGCACCCCCTGTTAAGTTCATGTGTTCTTCTGCGTAACATGCATTTTCTACGGCCTCCGCTACTGAAGATGGTTTCCACATCCACATCATAGCTCTTATCTTTGGGTTCAATCCATAAACGAAGCACTCTGCCTGTCGCAGGTCATTGTCCATATACGAAACATACTTGACCAGTTCCATAAACCTGATCTCGTATTCTTCTACAGTCCTGTTTCCTTGTACTAAGGCATGAAATGCCCCTACTTGTTGTTCCTCATAGTATGCTGGTAGATACTTCCTTCAAAACCTCTCCTCGAAAAGTTCCCAAGATACTGTGTCTGGGGTAAGGTGTAGTTGTCTTTCCAAGTTTCCCCACCAGTTTAAGGCGCTGTCTCTTAACTGGAAAATTGCGATCCTTGCCTTTGAATTGGACGCATAGTCCCTTAAGGCAAAACACCTTGTCATGCCTTCCAACCATGATTCCGCGCGTTCACTGGCGCGACCTCCGGCAAACTCCAGAAGTTTGATCTTCTGCAATTCTCGCGTGATGTCTTCAGGTGGAAATTCTCCCCTGGAGTTCCTTGATGCTTCTAGATTACCCGTTCCAGATGGTCGAGGTTCCACTTCAGTTCTTGTTGGTTGGCACCCCTTCAAAGTCTCGTTAATGGCTTCCAACGAGCGCAGTATGAGGTCTAGTTTGGGCGATGGTGGTGGTGGTGCTGATGGTGTCGGTGGTGTTGATAGTGTTGGTGGTGTTGATGGTGTGGGTGGCGTTGGTGGTGCCCATGACGACGCTCCCCTGCCTCAACCCCTTCGAGTCCTGACCATCTTGTATGACTTAACCTGTATCACCCCAAAGTTGTCCGAGTGAGTTCAAGGACGTTTCATATTGGTGCTACTTAAACTTAGAAAAAGGGTCGGGCGTAAGTTTTCTTTACTTGTCTATAAACAGACATTACTCCATCAGGGCAATTGGCTCGATTTTGGGTTAGGATTAAACATCTAAGCTTGGTTAATCATCAACTTCAAGGTAGACTAACCTTACATTTTAATAACATAGCTGAATTATTATTACACTAATTTAACCCAAATTAGATTTACTTTAATTTAAACTAACTTAACCTTATTTATATGTAAATTATTTATACTAATTATTTAATTTATTTTATATTATTTTTAACATATTAAAAAAAAAAAATAAACGAGCGCCCAAGGATTCGGGCATGCATGGGTTCCACGTGCTCGTCACGTCCTCTACACCTACCATGACTTATCCCCGACTCTGTATCGGGGTTTCAGACTTTTTGCTGTCACGAAATCTTTACCTCTCCAAACCTCAATTCACGATGGGCTCAGTCTCTATGAGCTAGCCCCTTACTGACTATACCTTGGTCCATACGACCGCACTCACAATCCTGTTACCATAAACCCTCCTATCGGGATTTTGTGCTCAACTTTCTCGATGGGCCCTTTTCTTCATTAGCCCCTTTTACTACGAGCTTGGTCCATATGACCGCCTCCGCGACTGTGGCCTTGTATCACCCTATCGAGATTTCGGCATTTCGGCGTTCGCGATGTCAACGCGCGCGCGTCCATAGGATTCCCGATTTCCCGATCCGTGATGCACGTGCGAGCTCTATTAGGTATTGCGAAATTAGGACTTCTAATGCAATGATTCCTATGTATGCAAAAACCTCGAAATGCTGAATCTCGACTCCTTCAAATCCTCTGACACGCGTCCCTCCAATCGAACGGCTCCGACCGTGTCGGGAAATCACGGATCGTGATTTCCTGTTTCACAATTTCTTTACCCTCGAAAACTCTGATAACCCCAAACACCGACTCGTTAGGATCTCATGCCACGCGTCCTCGCCGATGGACGGTTCATAACTCCCATCGGGATATCGCGAATCGCGACTCCATCATGCAAGTATTCCTTGCCCTCGAAAATCCCGATATCCCGATTCCCAGGTTGGCTGACAGCTGGCCTCCACTACGCCTTTGTCCTTCTCCTCTACTGTGATGACAGCTGGCCCCCACTCATTGGGGTTTCGCAGATCGCAAATTCAAAGTGCTTAAATATCATGTCCTCGGGATTCCCGATTTCCCGATGGGCCAAACGCCGATGGTTTTTCGATGGTTTCCACCTGTCCCACAGATGGACGGCTGTGATTGTGTCAGGATTTTCCCATGGATTTCCCGAATATTCCCAGATGATGGACACATGTCCTCCATTCTGACTCTAGTGGTCCCACCACGCTTATGTCACTATCGGGATATCGCCAATCATGATTCCCAGCGACGCGGTTTCTTTGTCTTCGAAAACCCCGATTTCCTGATCCACGACTCTTCAGGATCTCCTGACACGCGTCACGCACAATGGGCGGTCCAGATCCGATCAGGAAATCGCGTATCGCGATTTCAACCTGCACAAGTCTCACATCTCCGGAAACCCCGATTTCACGAATCTTTGGGATCTTCTGACACGCGTCACTACCGTTTGGATGGCTCCGATCCTATCGGAAAATCGTGAATCGTGATTTCATTATGCAACGGTTCTACACTCCTAAAATCTCCGATGGTAAAATCCCGACGCCTCCCCAAAAAGATGACAGGTGTCCTGCCGAGATCAATGGCTAGGATCCATTCTCAGGATTTTGAGAACCACAAGGTCTCGATTCTCAGACTTAACAAAACCCCGATGACTCAGATTTCCTGATGACTCTTCTGGGACTCCTCCTATGCACACTGGGGCTTAAACCCCGCGCAACTTTTCTCGATCTGACGGCTGACGGGATTTCGCCCGAGATCTGACGGCGCAGATCCATTCTCCCATGTAACAGACAACTCTTCTTTGGGAAAATCGATTAGTTGCACAAAACATTACGTAGTGTTAAAATTGCTCTCTTGGCATGGTTGAAATTTTTATGGGTCTATAGTTCATTATTACAATCATCGAGGCTTAATATAGGCAAATAGTTCACACTATTCCTGTGCGGTATAAGTCTGTTAAATTTCCTTTTTCCGACTGCGCATCGGCAGTTTCCCCCATTTAGGTAAGTTCGAGGTGAAATAGGCCTTTTCAATGTCCCTCAATTACCTTTTTGCATTTTATTTAGTATGGTTCGTGTAGTCATTGAATCTTACGAGTTTCAAGCCTTCAATAGAAGCTTCCCTTCGACATTTTCATCGATTTTAGGTGTCTATCTTACCCGAAACTTCATTGACAAGTACTGCTCAAATACAATTAAATTATCAACTCTCTTTTCGTGCTTAATAGCTTTATTGGGCTGCTTTAATGGTAGTCATTTCATGGGAAGTGATCCTTCAATCTATCTAGTTTACCGCCACTTAATTTAAAGGACGTTCCATTGAATATTCAGACTAAAACTGTAGTAACCATACATAATCCAGTTACAGGATATTGCCTAAAGCAGTTGCTTGTGATACATCTATGAGATCATTTGCTTGGATAATGAAGGGATATTACATGAGTATATTTTCGGGTACTGTATCAATCATATTGGGTCAAACTGAACATGTCTTGTTTGTAGTTTAAGCGTGGCTGGAGTTAACACTCGGGGTTTTGGCCCTTAGGCCCAGATTTCGAACTAAGATGCTCTGATACCATATGTAATGCCCATATATTTCTAAACATCATTAAGTTTCCTAAACATTTTATGAAAGTAAACTTAGACAAAACTTCATAGCATGATATTGACTTTTATAACAACAACTTCAGTAACTTAGATTTATCAATAAATACTAAATTCATGGTAGAATGAAATAAATACATAACTTAACAAGTACCTAGATCTGATGATAATTTATGTTGCCTCTTTGCCTTGCTGCTACCTTTATGCTCCCTTCTACACGAATCAACCCTGCCACAAACAGGAAAATAACTGCCCAAAACTATTGTCCTCCCTGCCAACTAGGAAAACTACCTAGCTCCAGGATATCTATGGATATCTTGGCCTCCGTGCCCAAAACCTCCAGCAACCCGGTGCCTCCCCGGATAAAATCTCAACCAGGAACTCTACTGCTTGCTCACTGCAAGCCAACAGTCCACAAAATACAATGGTGCACAGAAAATCGTTGCTCACAGTAAAACACAACCGTCCAGAGTCTCTCTGCTCACGGCAAAACATAACCGTCCAGAGGCTCTCTGCTCATGGCAAAACACAATAGTGCAGAACTCTCTACTCACCACAGAATACAATAGTTCTCCGCCAATACAACCGGCTTAGCAATTCCAGTCCACAGCACCCACTCCCCCTCCCTGTCGAATGGTGCGCACATCCCCCTCTTCCCGTCCCTTATTCCTCCCTGCCAACTCACGCATTTACTTCACAACCACCCTCGTCCTCTGTCCTTCGTCCCTTCATTAATATTTTTATCATCTCGGGATTTCTGGGCTTCTCGCCCTGCATACGCCACCCTCTACTGCATACGCAATTCCTGTTATCTCATTTTTTTTTTTGATCCCTTAAATTTATGTCAGAGGTCATTAAATGTGATATTCAGTTCAATTATTATTACTTAGTTAATCCTCAATTATTCCTTTAATTAGATCTTACTTAATAATCTTTAATCATTTATTCAATTAGGGTCGTTACACATACCTTGTGCACCAATCTGGGTATCAAAGACTCTGAGCGACATTTGGTTTTGAAATACCGTGGGGATCTACATAGATACATCTCGACTGAAATGGATTTTCTGGACATCTCATCGCTCGGTGCTGCTTATTGATATGATGTTAAAATTGGGGAGATATTTAAGCACCCGAACAAATGGGATTTAGGGACTACAAATCCACAACAACCAAAGTATGACAAAGACGACCCTAACAAATAGTCTCCCGAAAACCAGTCCAAGACACAGGAAAAGAAGGTTCACAACAATACAAATAAGGACACTAGAAAATGGTGCGATATCGACTAAAGCCCTTGGCACAACACTGATGAATGTCGCTAAAAACAGTCATTGGTGGCTGAGCTCAAAGACAAGGAGTGGAACCCTGATTCAAAATCTTATTCTAAAAATAATCGTAAAGTACAGATCAGTGACATAGACCCCAGTATTATTTTAGCGACTGCAATAATTCAACCAGAAGAACCAACAGATCCTGAAGAGGGGGAGCGCCTTTTTCATTCACAGATGTGGGTGAAGGGGACCCCTCTGCATTTTATTGTTGATAGTGAAAGCCAGAAGAATCTCATCTCAGCAGAGGTCGTCAAATAGTTGGGATTGTCAACAACACCACACTCGCAGCCATACAACATCGGGTGGCTTCGACAAGGACAAGATCTTTGTGTCAACCAACATTTTCGATTGTCATACGACATCCAACCCTTCAAGGATGACGTATTATGTGATGTTTCCCCACTGGATGTCTGTGATATTCTCTTGGGCCAACAATATATGTGGAGACACCATTTTGTTTATGTGTCTCGACCCCGTAGTGTCATTGTTACTTTGGGGGGTCATCTCTACAGAATAGTATGTCATACTGCAAAATTCAGCTTCTTCACAATCTTTTCAAAAGGAGAACAAAATGACACTGCAACCACTACAACCTTGCCCCAAGCACCTTTTATCCAATAGAAACAAATTGACAAGGCTACAGCAAAGGGAAAAAATTCCTTCTGCACATCGTCCTCTCACGTATCTCGACTTGTTGAACAGCCTCAACCTCGATAGGTTCGTGACAGATTTCCACAAACTGTGCAACGCGACGTCTCCAGTAGGAGAAGCAACTCACCAAGATGAAGAATCAACAAACGCTTTTCCCTCTCTCCCGGGAACTCAACGCAATGGAGACCATTGCTTCCTAAGGAGGGAGGATTGATCTAGGTGGATATCGGTGGCCACCCATATTTTCCAAATGGATCCAAACCATTTTATGGCAGTTTTGACAATTTACTATTTTTAGCAGGTTTTAACTTCCGGATCCATTTTGAGAGCCGAAATGAAGTTTTTTCAAGATATAGCTTATCAATTATATTTGAAGGCATAATTGATCCCCCAAAATGAATCTCCTCGATGATACCTTTCCAACGAGCTATCACACGCCTAAAACAAACATCATATGCAAAGGTTACGACCTCGGGAAGTTGATGTACTCACTTACCGAAACGGGGACTACATGACTTTTGGCACTTCATCTCCTAGGATTAGGTTCTTGGATGTCTAGGGTTTTTGGCATTCCTACTTATTGTAAAAAGGCCTTCATAGTCTCATTGTAATCATCTTCTTGCGAATGACAACATTTGGTTTTGAAATACCATGGGGCTCTACATAGATACATCCAGATTGAAATGGATTTTCTGGACATCTCATCACTTGGTGCTTCTTATTGATATGTTGTTAAAATTGAGAAGAAATTTAACAGACAGGAAAAGAAGGGTCACGGGAAGACAAAGAAGGACACCGGAAAATGGTGCGATTTCCAGAAAATCCCTTGGCACAACACCAATGAATGTCGCAAAAAATAGTAATTGGTCGCCGAGATCAAAAACAAGGAGTCGAACCCTGATTCAGAATCTGACTCTGAAAATACCGGTAAAGGACAAATTAGTGATGCTGAACCCACTCCTATTGTCCCAACCGCAACAATTCAACCAGAAGAACCAACAGATCCTGAAGAGGGGTAACACCTTTTTCATTCACAGATGTGGGTGAAGGGGACCACACTACATTTTATTGTTGATAGCAGAAGCCATAAGAACCTCATCTCAGCAGAGGTCATCAAAAAGTTGGGATTGTCGATAACACCACATCCATATATGTCTCTGGAAAAAAAATTGAAGAGATAGGAAAAGAAGGGTCACGGGATGACAAAGGACACCGAAAAATGGTGTGATTTCCACAAAATCCCTTGGCACAACACCGATGAATGTCGCTCAAAAGAGTCATTGGTGGCCGAGATCAAAGACAAGGAGTCGAACCTTGATTCAGAATCTGATTCTGAAAAATACTGGTAAATGACAGATCAGTGACGCAGACCCCACTGCTATTGTCTCGACCCCACTGTGAAATCCCGAAAGGACAACATGCAGACATGGTACGATATTTCAGCATTTGGAAAATCAGAATACTCAAGGGTGTATTCCCTTGTACTCGCAAGTCCCGAAACCCCGACTTGCGAAGTCCCGATATGGCATAGTGTGACTTGGATCTACATTTTTGCGTTTTGGTACCTGAGACCCCCAAAGGACAGTTTTGTTTCATGCGTCTACTAGATGAAAAACCTAGAAATGGCCTAGTGTGCATAAAGTTGATACTTCGGTGTTTTGGCTTCCGGAGTGTCGAAGGGCATGAACCCCTTGACGTTTTATAACGCAAAATCTCGAAAGGAGAAATCCTGAAATGAGCTTAGAAATGAATATCAGTTTCTGAGTTTCGGCTCCCGGGAAACCTATGTGTGAGACCTCCTGCCTGCGCGTATCCCGAAATCCCGATATGCGAAACCCCGAAATAATAATAGCACGAATGAGATATGGTGTTTCAGTATTTTGGCACCCAGGATACCTAACGATAAGTTTTCTTGTGCTCACCAGTCCCGAAAACCCAGTATGCGAATTCCTGAAATGGGTTGAGTGACATATATATACATGTATGTAGGATTCGGAGTTTCGGCTCCCAGGAAACCCAGGTGTGAGACCTCCTGTCGTCACATATCCCAAAATATCGATGGAAGAAACCCCGAAATAGTGAAGTATGTTAGAGTCTGGTCTTTTCGGAGTTTTGGCTCCCAGGAAACCTAGGTGCAAGACCTCCTGCCATTGCACATCCTGAAATCCCGATGGAGGAAACCCCAAAATAGTGACGCATGTTAGTCTTTGATGTTACGAAGTTTTGACTCCTGGGAAACCTAGGTGCAAGACCTCATGTCCTTGCACATCCCAAAATACCGATGGATTAAACCCCGAAAGGTGGAGTGACATGTTTTAATCCGAGGCATTTTTAGGTACAACAAACTATTGTTCCCCTTCGGATTTTGGCACTTCAAGAGACAAAAAAGAAAGGGGAATGCATGCATCGTGATTTCCCAAATCATGAAATCCAACGAGCACCTCTCTGATAAGGCTGATTGTCAAAGGCGTCGATCATATGAGTGTGGTTAAGGGGTAGCAAGGTCTGTATTAGGTCCCGTAGGGATTCGGGGATTCTGTCCATCGGAGAAAATATGAAAAAAGGCCTAAAATTTTCTAGCCCTTGGTGGGTGTGTTACAAGAAATTTAAGCACCAGAACAAATGGGAGATCGGGTCTGCAAATTAGCAACAACCAAAGTATGACAAAGACATCCCTAAAAAACAATCTCCTGAAAACCAGTCCAAGACACAGGAAAAGAAGGGTCACAGGAAGACAAAGAAGGACACTGAAACATGGTGTGATTTCCACAAAATCCCTTGGCACAACACCGATGAATGTCACTCAAAAAATTCATTGGTGGCCAAGATCAAAGACAAGGAGCCAAACCCTGATTCAGAAATTGAATCTGAAAATACTGGTAAAGGACAGATCAGTGACGCAGACCCCACTGCTATTGTCGCGACCACAATAGTTTAACCAGAAGAACCAACATATCCTTAAGAGGGGGAGCACCTTTTTCATTCATGGATGTGGGTGAAGAGGACCCCACTACATTTTAATGTTGATAGCGGAAGCCAAAAGAACCTCATCTCAGCAGATGTCGTCAAACTACTGGGATTGTCGACAACCCCACACCCGGAGCCATACAACATCAAGTGGCTTTGGCAAGGATGAGATCTTCGTGTCAACCAATAGTGTCGATTGTCATATGACATCCAACCCTTCAAGGATGAGGTATTATGTGATGTTTCCCCATTGGATGTCTTTGATGTTCTCTTGGGCCAACCATATATGTGGAGATGCCATGTTGTTTATGAGTCTCGACCCCGTAGTGTCATTGTTACTTTGGGGGGTCATCTCTATAGAATACTAGAGGTAGTTCCAACTACTGTTCCACCTAAAAAGAGCCACAAGGTAGTATCTCATACTGCAAAATTCAGCTTCTTCACAATCTGTTCAAAAGGAGAACAAAAGGACACTACAATCACTACAACCTTGCCCCAAGCACCTTCTATCCAACGAAAGCAGATCAACAAGGTTGCAGCAAAGGTTAAAGATTCCTTCTTCACATCGTCCTCTCACATATCTTGACTTGTTGAACAGCCTCAACCTTGACAGTTTCATGAGAGATTTCTACAAACTGAGCAACGCGACGTCTCCAGCAAGACAAGCAGCTCACCAAGATGCAGATTCAACAAACGCTTTTCCCTCTCCCTTGGGAACTCAACGCAATGAAGACCATTTCTTCCTAATCAAGGAGGATTGATCCACGTGGATATCGGTGTCCACCCACCATTTCCAAATGGCTCAAAACCATTTTCTGACAATTTTGGCAATTTATTATTTTTAGCAGGTTTTAACTTCTCGGGCCATTTTGAGGGCCTAAATGAGGGTTTTTCTATATATAGGTTCTCAATTATATCCAATGGAAAAATTTATCTTCTAAAATAAATCTCCTCGATGATACCTTTCCAACGAGCTATCACACACCTAAAACTGAGATCGTATGCAAAAGTTACGATGCCGGGAAGTTGATGTACTCACTTACCCAAACGAGGCCCACATGACTTTTGGCGCTTCATCTCCTAGGATTATGTTTTTGGATATCTAGGATTTTTGGCATTCCTGCTTATTGTAAAAATTCCTTCATAGCCTCATTGTAATCATCTTCTTGCGAATGCGAGTAGCCGTCATATCTCTCCTCAGAGATAAGTTGCCACCATTCTATCGAGTCTTTCACTCTGTATTTTACATTCTCTGTACATTTATTTTATTAATAGAAATCATGTATTACTATATATATATGTTTATCATTTCATCTCTGATATATTTCATTTATATTATTGAATATCTGCGATATCTCAATGCATTTCTTTATTATATCTCCGATCTCATTTCGTGCCGAAAATAATCTGGATCAGTGGTATCAAAGCAGGCTGCTCTTGATCATTTTTTCAGTGCATGTCCCTGACGAGGTCTGATTATAGCAAGTTGGGTATCGAGCTTGTCTCTCTTGAAGAAAATCGCTCTCACACACCCAAGAAACACTCAATGGCGGAAGAAAAGAAAAACGATGGAGTAGACGATCCTATCAATCTATTGCTTGAGCAAGCTCTCACGCGACAGAGGGACGAAATGATGGAGAATTTTCACACATTCTTAAACACCTACCGATAGCATCAGGCACATCTTAATCAAGCAGCCACTTTAGAGGCACCTCGCCTATCAAGGTACAAGTTAATTTTTATATTCCTGTATTCGAATGATAGATAGATGTAGAAGCCCTAGAAAAATGGTTAACTCTGCTAGAAGGTTATTTCTCACTTCACAATTTTTTCGACAAAGAAAAGTTCACCTTCGCACTCCTTAAAGCTCTCCCTCATGTCAAACATTGGTGGGAAACTTACTAGGAGGAAAGTTCCACAGAGGATTTTGGAATATATGGGGTCGATCCCACTTGGGATTATTTTGTGGATGCTGTAAAAGAACAGTATTACATTGTTGTCAACTATGAGGACCAGTAGATGAGATGGACCACACTGCGGCAAGAGAGGGGCCAAGTAGTTCTGGAGTTCACCAATACCTTCCATACCTTGTGAACCAAGCTGGGTATCAAAGACTCCGAGCAATATTTGGTTCTAAAATATCGTGGGGCTCTACATAGATACATCCAGACATAAATGGATTTTCTGGACATTTCATCACTCGGTGTTGCTTATTGATATGCTATTAAAATTGAGCAGAAATTGAAGCACCAGAACAAATGGGAGTTTGGGTCTGCAAATCCGTAACAACCAAAGTATGACAAAGACGACCCTAACAAACAGTCTCCCGAAAACCAATCCAAGACATAGGAAAAGAAGGGTCACTGAAAGACAAAGAAGGAGACCAGAAAATGGTACGATTTCCACAAAATCCTTTGGCACAACACCGATGAATATCGCTCAAAACAGTGATTGGTGGCCAAGATCAAAGACAAGGAGCCGAAACCTGATTCAGAATCTGATTCTGAAAATACTAGTAAAGGACAGATCAGTGATGCAGACCCCACTGCTACTGTCGTGACTGTAGTAATTCAACCAGAAGAACGAATAGTTCCTGAAGAGGAGGAGGGCCTTTTTCATTCACAGATGTGGGTGAACGGGACCCCACTGCATTTTATTGTTGATAGCGGAAGCGAGAAGAACCTCATTTTAGCAGAGGTCGTCAAACAATTGAGATTGTCGACAAAACCACACGTGCAACCATCAACATCGGGTGGCTTCGGAAAGGACGAGATCTCCGTGTCAACCAACAGTGTCAATTGTCATACGACATCCAACCCTTCAAGGATGAGGTATTATGTGATGTTTCCCCACTGGATGTCTGTGATGTTCTATTGGGCCAACCATATATGTGGAGATGCCATGATTTTTATGAGTCTCGACCCCATAGTGTCATTGTTACTTTGCGGGGTCATATCTACAAAATACTAGAGGTCATTACGACTATTGTTCCACCTAAAAAGTGTTGCATGGTAGTATCTCAAGCTGCAAAATTCAACTTCTTCACACTCTGCACAAAAGGATAACAAAAGGACACTGCAACCACTACAGCCTTGCCCCAAGCACCTTCTATCTAACAGAAGCAGGTCGACAAGGCTTTAGGAAAGGGAAAAGATTCCTTCTTCACATCGTCCTCTCACATATCTTGACTTGTTGAAAAGCCTCAACCTTGACAGGTTCGTGACAGATTTCCACAAACTGAGCAATGCGACGTCGCCAGCAAGACAAGCAACTCACCAAGATGCATATTCAAAAAATGATTTTCCCTCTCCCCCGGGAACTCAACGCAATGAAGACCATTGCTTCCTAATGAGGGAGGATTGATCTAGGTGGATATCAGTGGCCAACCACCTTTTCCAAATGGATCAAAGCCATTTTTTGACAATTTTGGCAATTTACTATTTTTAACAGGTATTAACTTCCGGGGCCATTTTGAGGGTCCAAATGAAGGTTTTTCAAGATACAGGTTCTCAATGATACCTAAATACATAATTTATCCCCCAAAATGAATCTCCTCGACGATACCTTTCAAACGAGCTATCACACGCCTAAAACGAAGATCGTATGCAAACGTTACGACCTTGGGAAGTTGATGCAATCAATTACCCAAACGGGGCCCACATGACTTTTGGCACTTCATCTCCTAGGATTAGGTTTTTGGATGTCTAGGGTTTTTGGCATTCCTGCTTATTATAAAAAGGCTTTCATAGTCTCATTGTAATCTTCTTCTTGCGAATGTGAGTAGCCGTCGTATCTCTTCTCAGAGATAAGCTTCCACCATTCTATTGAGTCTTTCGCTCTATATTTTACAGTATCTGTACATTTATTTATTTAATAGAAATCATGTAGTACTGTATATCTGTGTTTATGGTTTCATCTATGATATGTTTATGTTATATTATTGAATATCTGCGATATCTCTGTGCATTTCTTTATTATATCTCCAATCTCATTTCATGCCAAAAATAATCTGGATCAGTGGTATGAGAGCAGGCTGCTCTTGATCATTTTTTCAGTGCATGTCCCCGATGAGGTCTGATTATAGCAAGTTGGGTCTCAAGATTGTCTCTCTTGAAAACAATTTCTCTCACACACCCAAGAAACCTTCAATGGCAGAAGAAAAGAAAAACGACGAAGCAGATGATCCTATCAATCTATTGCTTGAGCAAGCTCTCACGCGACAAATGGATGAAATCATGGAGAATTTTTCCCACATCCTTAAACGCCTGTCGATAGCATCGGGCACATCTTCATCAAGCGACCACTTTGGAGGCACCTCACCTTTCAAGGTACAAGTTAATTTTGATATTCCTGTAGATGCAGAAGCCTTAGAAAAATGGTTAACTCTGCTAGAAGGTTATTTCTCTGTTCACAATTTCTCCAACAAAGAAAATATCACCTTCGTACTCCTTAAATCTCTCCCTCATGTCAAACATTGGTGGGAAACTTACTCGGAGAAAAGTTCCATAGAGGATTCTGGAATATTTGGGGCCGATCCCACTTGATATATTTTTGTGGATGTGGTAAAAGAATAGTATTACCCTGTTGGAAACTATGACGATCAATACATGAGATGGACCACACTGCGGCAAGAGAGGGGCCGAGAAGCTACGTATTTCACCAATACCTTCCATACCTTGCGCACCAAGCTGGGTATCAAAGACTCTAAGCGACATTTGGTTCTAAAATACCGTGGATCTTTACATAGATACATCCCGACTGAAATTGATTTTCTGGACATCTCATCACTCAGTGCTTCTTATTGATATGATGTTAAAATTGAGGAGAAATTTAAGCACTAGAACAAATGGGAGTTAGGGTCTACATATCCACAACAACCAAAGTATGAAAAAGACGACCCTAAAAAATAGTCTCCCGAAAACCAGTCCAAGACACGGGAAAAGAAGGTTCACGGGAATACAAATAAGGACACTGGAAAATGGAACGATTTCCACTAAAGCCCTTGGCACAACACCAATGAATATCGCTAAAAACAGTCATTGGTGGCCGAGATCAAAGACAAGGAGTGGAACCCTGATTCAAAATCTTATTCTGAAAATACTCGTAAAGTACAGATCAGTGACATAGACCCCACTGCTATTGTAGTGACCGTAATAATTCAACTAGAAGAACCAACAGATCCTGAAGAGGAGGAGCACCTTTTTTATTCACAGATGTGGGTGAAGGGGACCCCACTACATTTTCTTGTTGATAGCGAAAGCCAGAAGAACCTCATCTCAGCAGAGGTTGTCAAACAGTTGGGATTTTCAACAACACCACACCCTCAGCCATACAACATCGGGTGGCTTCGGCATGGACGAGATCTCCGTGTCAACCAACATTGTCGATTGTCATATGAAATCCAACCCTTCAAGGATGACGTATTATGTGATGTTTCCCCACTGGATGTCTGTGATATTCTCTTGTGCCAAAAATATATGTGGAGACGCCATGTTGTTTACGAGTCTCGACCCCGTAGTGTCATTGTTACTTTGGGGGGTCATCTCTACAGAATACCAGAGGTAATTCTGAATACTGTTCCACCTAAAAAGAGCCGCAAGGTAGTATCTCATACTGCAAAATTCAGCTTCTTCACAATCTTTTCAAAAGGAGAACAAAAGGACACTGCAACCACTACAGCCTTGCCCCAAGCACCTTCTATCCAACAAAAGAAGATCGACAAGGCTACCACAAAGGGAAAAAAATCCTTCTTCACATCGTCCTCTCACATATCTCGACTTGTTGAACAACCTCAAATACGACAGGTTAGTGAAAGATTTCCACAAACTGTGCAACGCGACATCTCCAGCAGGACAAGCAGCTCACCAAGATGAAGATTCAACAAACACTTTTCCCTCTCTCCTGGGAACTAAACGCAATGGAGACCATTGCTTCCTAAGGAGGGAGGATTGATCCAGGTGGATATCGGCGGCCACCCACCTTTTCCAAATGGCTCCAAACCGTTTTCTGACAATTTTGGCAATTTACTATTTTTAGCAGGTTTTAGCTTTCGGAGCCATTTTGAGAGCCCAAGTGAATATTTTTCAAGATATAGGTTCTCATTGATATTCGAAGGCATAATTGATCCCCCAAAATGAATCTCCTCTATGATACCTTTCCAATGAGCTATCACACGCCTAAAACAAAGATCGTATGCAAACGTTACGACCTCGGGAAGTTGATCTACTCACTTATTGAAACGGGGCCCACATGACTTTTGGCACTTCATCTCCTAGGATTAGATTCTTGGATGTCTAGGGTTTTTGGCATTCCTGCTTATTGTAAAAATTCCTTCATAGTCTCATTGTAATCATCTTCTTACGAATGGTGACATTTGGTTTTGAAATACCGTGGGGCTCTACATAGATACATCCAGACTGAAATGGATTTTCTGGACATCTCATCACTCGGTGCTTCTTATTGATATGTTGTTAAAAATGAGAAGAAATTTAATAGATAGGAAAATAAGGGTCACGGGAAGACAAATAAGGACACCGGAAAATGGTGTGATTTCCACAATATCTCTTGGCACAACACCGATTAATGTCACTCAAAAGAGTTATTGGTGGTCGAGATCAAAGACAAGGAGCCAAACCCTGATTCAGAATCTGATTCTGAAAATACTGGTAAAGGACAAATCAGTGATGCTGACCCCACTGCTATTGTCCCGACCGCAACAATTCAACCAGAAGAACCAACAGATCCTGAAGAGGGGCAGCACCTTTTTCATTCACAGATGTGGGTGAAGGGGACCACACTGCATTTTATTGTTGATAACAGAAGCCAGAAGAACCTCATCTCAGCAGAGGTCATCAAATAGTTGGGATTGTCGACAACACCACACCTGCAACCATACAACATTGGGTGGCTTCGACAAGGATGAGATATCCATGACAACCAACAGTGTCGATTGTCATAAGACATCTAACCCTTCAAGGATGAGGTATTATGTGATGTTTCCCCACTAGATGTCTATGATGTTCTCTTGGGCCAACCATATATGTCTCTCGAAAAAAAATTGAAGATACATGAAAAGAAGGGTCACGGGAAGACAAAGAAGGGCACCGGAAAATGGTGCGATTTCCATAAAATTCCTTCGCACAACACCGATGAATGTCGCTCAAAAGAGTCATTGGTGGTAGAGATCAAAGATAAGGAGCCGAACCCTGATTCTGAATCTGATTATGAAAATACTGGTAAAGGACAGATCAGAGAAGCAGACCCCACTGCTATTGTCTCGACCACAACAATTCAACCAGAAGAAACAATAGATCCTAAAGAGGGGCATCACCTTTTTCATTCACAGATGTGGGTGAAGGGGACCCCACTACATTTTATTGTTGATAGCAAAATCCAGAAGAACCTCATGTCAGCAGAGGTCGTCAAACAGTTGGGATTGTCGAAAACACCACCTCGCAACCATACAACATCGGGTGGCTTCAGCAAGGTTTAGATATCCATGTCAACCAACATTGTCGATTGTCATATGACATCCAACCCTTCAAGGATGAGGTATTATGTGACGTTTCCCGAATGGATGTCTATGATGTTCTCTTGGGCCAACCATATATGTGGAGACGCCATGTTGTTTATGAATCTCGACCTCGTAGTGTCATTGTTACTTTGCGGGGTCATTTGTGTAGAATACCATAGGTAGTTATGACTACTATTCCACCTAAAAAGTGCCACAAGGTAGTATCTCATACTGCAAAATTCAACTTCTTCACAATCTATTCAAAAGGAGAACAAAAGGACACTGCAACCACTACAACCTTGCCCCAGGCAACTTCTATCCAAAAGAAGAAGGTCGACAAGGCTGCAGCAAAGGGAACATATTCCTTCTGCACATCATCCTCTCATGTATCTCAACTTGTTGAATAGCCTCAACCTGTACAAGTTCATGATAGATTTTCACAAACTGAGTAGCACGATGTCTCCAGCAAGACAAGTAGCTCACCAAGATGTAGATTCAACAAACGATTTTCCCTTTCCCCTGATAACTCAATGCAATGGAGACCATTGCTTCCTAATGAGGGAGGATTGATCCAGGTGGATATCGGTGGCCACCCACCTTTTCCAAATGTCTCAAAACCGTTTTCTGACAATTTTGGCAATTTACTATTTTTAGGAGGTTTTAACTTCCGGGGCCATTTTGAGGGCCCAAATGAATTTTTTTCACAATATATGTTCTCAATGATAACCGAAGGCATAATTAATAACCCCAAAATAAATATCCTCGATGATACCTTTCCAATGAGCTATCACACGCCTAAAATGGAGATCGTATGCAAACGTTACGACCCTGGAAAGTTGATGTACTCACTTAACCAAACGGTGCCCACATGACTTTTGGCACTTCATCTCCTAGGATTAGGTTTTTGGATGTCTAGGGTTTTTGGAATTCCTTCTTATTGTAAAAATGCCTTCATGGTCTCATTGTAATCATCTTCTTGCAAATGAAAGTATCCATCATATCGCTTCTCAGAGATAAGGTGCCACCATCCTTTCGAGTCTTTCACTATGTATTTTACAGTCTCTGTACATTTATTTCATTAATAGAAATCGTGTATTACTGTATATTTGTGTTTATGGTTGCATTTTTTATATATTTATCTTATATTATTGA
The DNA here is from genome assembly GCA_009831015.1 of Picea engelmannii. NCBI lineage: Eukaryota > Viridiplantae > Streptophyta > Pinopsida > Pinales > Pinaceae > Picea > Picea engelmannii. Next base: position 1,104,680 of record ML788647.1, read on the forward strand.
ATATATGTGATATATCTGTGCATTTATTTATTATATCTTGTATCTCATTTCGTGCCAAAAATAATCTGAATCAGTGGTATCATAGCAGGTTGTGCTTGATCATTTTTTCAGTGCATGTCCCTGACGACGTTTGATTATAGAAATTTTGGTCTAGATATTGTCTCTCTTGAAGACAATCACTTTCTCACACCCAAGAAACCCTCAATGATGGAAGAAAAGAAAAACGATGGAGCAGACGATCCTATCAATCTATTACTTGAGCAAGCTCTCACGCGACAGAGGGACGAAATGATGGAGAATTTTTCCCAGATCCTTTAATGCTTGCTGATAGAATTAGGTGCATCTTCATCAAGAGGCCACTTTGGAGGAACCTTGCCTTTCAATTTACAATTTAATTTTGATATTCCTGTATTTGAAGGACAGATAGATGCAGAAACCCTAGAAAAATGGTTAACACTGCTAGAAATTTATTTCTCTGTTCACAATTTTTTCGACAAAGAAAAGATCACCTTCGCACTCCTTAAATATCTCCCTCATGTCAAACATTGGTGGGAAACTTTCTGGGAGCAAAGTTCCATAGAGGATTATGTAATATATGGGGCCGATCCCACTTGGGACTTTTTTGTGGATGAGATAAAAGAACAGTATTACCCTGTTGGCAACTATGAGGACCAGTACATGAGATGGACCACACTGCTGCAAGAGAGGGGCCAAGAAGTTTTGGAGTTCACCAATAACTTCCATACCTTGCACACCAAGCTAGGTATCAAACGTTGCGAGCGCCATTTAGTTCTGAAATACCATGGGGCTCTACATAGATACATCCAGACTGAAATGGTTTTTCTGGACATCTGATCACTCGGTGCTACTTATTGATATGATGTTAAAATTGAGAAGAAACTTAAGAACCAAAACAAATGGGAGTTTGGGTCTACAAGAAAGTATGACAAAGACGACCCTAACAAACAGTCTCCCGAAAAAAAATTGAAGACACAGGAAAAGAAAGGTCACGGGAAGACAAAGAAGGACGCCGGAAAATGGTGCGATTTCCACAAAATCCCTTGGCACAACACCGATGAATATCGCTCAAAAGATTCATTGGTGGCCGAGATCAAAGACAAGGATTTGAACCCTGATTAAGAATCTAATTCTGAAAATACTGGTAAAGGACAGATCAATGACGCAGACCCCACTGCTATTGTCCCGACCACAACAATTCAACCAAAAGAACCAATAGATCCTGAAGAGGGGGAGTGCCTTTTTCATTCACAGATGTGGGCGAAGGGGACCCCACTAAATTTTATTGTTGACAGAAGAATCCAGAAGAACCTCATCTCAGCAGAGGTCGTCAAATAGTTGGTATTGTCAACAACACCACACCCGCAACCATACAACATCGGGTGGCTTCAGCAAGGACGAGATCTCCATGTCAACCAACAGTGTCGATTGTCATAACATCCAACCCTTCAAGGATGAGGTATTATGTGATGTTTCCCCACTGGATGTTTATGATGTTCTCTTGGTCCAACCATATATGTCTCCCAAAAAAAAATTGAAAACACAGGAAAAGAAGGGTCACGGGAAGACAAAGAAGGACACCAGAAAATGGTGTGATTTCCACAAAACCCCTTGGCACAACACCGATGAATGTCGCTCAAAATAGTCATTGGTGGCCGAGATCAAAGACAAGGAGTTGGACACTGATTCATAATCTGATTATGAAAATACTAGTAAAGGACAGATTAGTGACGTAGACCCCACTGTTATTGTCCCAACTGCAACAATTCAACCAGAAGAACCAACAGATCTTAAAGAGGGGGAGCACCTTTTTCATTCACAGACGTGGGTGAAGGGGACCCCACTGCATTTTATTATTGATACCAGAAGGCAGAAGAACCTCATCTCAGCAGAGGTCGTCAAATAGTTGGGATTGTTGACAACACCACACCCGTATCCATACAACATCGGGTGACTTTGGCAAGGATGAGATCTCCATGTCAACCAATAGTGTTGATTGTCATACAACAGCCAACCCTTTAGGCATGAGGTATTATGTGATGTTTCCCCACTGAATGTCTATGATGTTCTCTTGGGCCAACCATATATATATGGAGACGCCATGTTGTTTATGAGTCTCGACCCCATAGTGTCATTGTTACTTTCCAGGGTCATCTGTACAGAATACCAGAGGTAGTTCCGACTACTATTCCACCTAAAAAGTGTCGCAAGGTAGTATCTCATACTAAAAAATTCAGCTTCTTCACAATCTGTTCAAAAGGAGAAAAAAAGGACACTGCAACCACTATAGCCTTGCCCCAAGCACCTTCTATCCAACAGAAGAAGGTCGAAAAGGATGCAGCAAAGGGAAAAGATTCCTTATGCACATTTTCCTCTCACATATCTCCACATGTTGAAGAGCCTCAACCTTGACAGGTTCGTGATAGATTTCCACAAACTGAGCAGCACGACGTCTCCAACAAGATAAGGAGCTCACCAAGATGCAGATTCAACAAATGCTTTTCCCTCTCCCCTGGGAACTCAATGAAATGGAGACCATTCCTTCCTAATGAGGGAGGATTGATCCAGGTGTATATCGGTGGCCACTCACCTTTTCCAAATGGCTCAAAACCATTTTTTGACAATTTTGACAATTTACTATTTTTAGCAGGTTTTAACTTCCGGGGCCATTTTGAGGGTCCAAATGAATTTTTTTCAATATATAGGTTCTCAATGATATTTGAACGCATAATTGATCCCCCAAAATGAATCTCCTCGATGATACCTTTCCAACGAGCTATCACACGCCTAAAACAAAGATCGTATGCAAACGTTACGACCCCGGGAAGTTGATGTACTCACTTACCCAAACGGGGCCCACATGACTTTTGGAACTTCATCTCCTAGGATTAGGTTCTTGGATGTCTAGGGTTTTTAGCATTCCTTCTTATTGTAAAACGGCCTTCATAGTCTCATTGTAATCATCTTCTTGCGAATGCGAGTATCCGTCATATCTCTGCTAAGAGATAAGCTCCCACCATTCTATCGTGTCTTTCACTCTGTATTTCACAGTCTCTGTACATTTATTTCATTAATAGAATTCATGTATTACTGTATATCTATGTTTATGGTTGCATCTATAATATATTTATGTTATATTATTAAATATCTGTGATATCTCTATGCATTTCTTTATTATATCTCCAATCTCATTTCGTGCCGAAAATAATCTGAATTAGTGGTATCAGAGCAGGCTGCTCTTGATCATTTTTTTAGTGCATGTCCCTGGCGAGTTTTAATTATAGCAAGTCAGGTCTTGAGCTTGTCTCTATTGAATACAATTGCTATTTCACACCCAAGAAACCCTCAATGGTGGATGAAAAGAAAAATGACGGAGTAGACGATCCTATCAATCTATTGGTTGAGCAAGCTCTCACGCGATAGAGGGATGAAATGATGGAGAATTTTTCCCACATTCTTAAAGGACTGCTGATAGCATCAAACGCATCTTCATCAAGAAGCCACTTTGGAGGCACCTTGCCTTTCAAGGTACAAGTTAATTTTTATATTCCTGTATTTGAAGGACAGATAGATGCAGAAGCCCTAGAAAAATGGTTAACTCTGCTAGAAGGTTATTTCTTTGTTCACAATTTTTTCAACAAAAAAAAGATCACCTTCACACTCCTTAAATATCTCCCTCATGTCAAACATTGGTGGGAAAATTACTGGGAACAAAGTTCCACAAAGGATTATGTAATATATGGGGCCGATCCCACTTGGTATTTTTTTGTCAATGCGGTAAAAGAATAGTATTACCCTATTGGAAACTATGAGGACCAGTACATGGGATGGACCACACTGTGGCAAGAGAGGGGCCAAGATGTTCAGGAGTTCACCAATAACATCCATACCTTATGCACCAAGATGGGTATCAAAGACTCCGAACGACATTTGGTTCTGAAATACTGTGGGGCTCTGCATAGATACATCCAGACTGAAATGGATTTTCTGGACATCTCATCACTTGGTGCTCCTTATTAATATGTTGTTAAAATTGAGCAGAAATTTAAGCACCAGAACAAACAGGAGTTTGGGTCTGCAAATCCGCAACAACCAAAGTATGAAAAATATGACCCTAACAAACAATCTCCCGAAAAAAAAATTGAAGACACAGGAAAATAAGGGTCACGGGAAGACAAAGAAGGACACAAGAAAATGGTGCGATTTCCACAAAATCCCTTAGCACAACACCGATGAATGTTTCTCAAAAGAGTCATTGGTGGTCGAGATAAAAGACAAGGAGCTAAACCCAGATTCAGAATCTAATTCTAAAAATACTGGTAAATGATATATCAGTGACGCAGACCCCACTGCTATTGTCCTGACCGCAACAATTCAACCAGAAGAACCAACAGATCCTGAAGAGGGGGAGCGCCTTTTTCATTCATAGATGTGGGCGAAGGGGACCCCACTAAATTATATTGTTGATAGAAGAAGTCAGAAGAACCTCATCTCAACAGAGGTCATCAAACAGTTGGGATTGTCGACAACACCACACCCACAGCCATACAACATCGGGTGGCTTCGGCAAGGATGATATATCTGTGTCAACCAACAATGTCGATTGTCATACAACATCAAACCCTTTAGGGATGAGGTATTATGTGATGTTTCCCCATTGGATGTCGATGATGTTCTCTTGGGCCAACCATATATGTGGAGACGCCATGCTGTTTCTGAGTCTCGACCCCGTAGTGTCATTGTTACTTTGCGGGGTCATTTGTACAGAATACCAGAGGTAGTTTCGACTACTGTTCCACCTAAAAAGTGTCGCAAGGTAGTATCTCATAGTGAAAAATTTAGCTTCTTCACAATCTTTTCAAAAGGAGAACAAAAGGACACTGCAACCACTACATTCTTTCCCCAAGCACCTTCTATCCAACAGAAGTAGGTTGACAAGTCTGCAGCAAAGAGAAAATATTCCTTCTGCACATCGTCCTCTCACATATCTCAACTTGTTGAACAGCCTCAACCTTGAAATGTCTGTGATAGATTTCCACAAACCGAGCAGCGCGACGTCTCTAGCAAGACAAACATCTCACCAAGATGCAGATTCAAGAACCTCTTTTCTCTTTCCCCTGGGAACTCAGTGCAATGGAGACCATTGCTTCCTAATGAGGGAGGATTGATCCAGGTGGATATCGGTGGCCACCCACCTTTTCCAAATGGCTCAAAATCGACAATTTTGGCAATTTATTATTTTTAGTAGGTTTTAACCTTCGAGGCCATTTTGAGGGCCCAAATGAAGGTTTTTCAAGATATAGGTTCCCAATCATATTTGAAAGTATAATTTATCCCCAAAAATGAATCTCCTCGATGATACCTTTCCAATGAGCTATCACATGCCTAAAACAGAAATCGTATGCAAACGTTACGACCCCGGGAAGTTGATGTACTTACTTACCCAAACGAGGCCCACATGACTTTTGACACTTCATCTTCTAGGATTAGGTTTTTGGATGTCTAGAGTTTTTGGAATTCTTTCTTATTTTAAAAAGGCCTTCATAGTCTCATTGTAATAATCTTCTTGCGAATGCGAGTAGCCATCATATCTCTTCTTAGAGATAAGCTGCCACCATTGTATCGAGTATTTCACTCTGTATTTTACAGTCTCTGTTCATTTATTTCATTAATAGAAATCATGTATTACTGTATATCTGTATTTATGGTTGCATCTATGATATATTTATGTTATATTATTGAATATCTGCGATATCTCTGTGCATTTCTTTATTATATCTCCGATCTCATTTCACGTTGAAAATAATCTGAATCAGTCGTATCAGAGCAGGATTTTCTTGATCATTTTTTCAGTGCATGTCCCCGACAAGGTCTGATTATAGAAAGTTGGTTCTTGAGCTTGTCTCTCTTGAAGACAATCGCTCTCACACACCCAAGTGTTGGTTGTGGATCCTTATTATCTTCCTGATTCAGAGGTCCTTGCTTTCAGCCTTGTTTATACCCCATGAAGTATTTACACCCCATAAGTATGTACAGTCTTCCACGCGAGGGAGTGCAGAGGGGGGGTACCCCCTCTGCAGTGTCTGGGGGGGGCTATCCCCCCGGCTGGGGGGGTCTAGGGGCAAGAGGGCCCCCAGCGGGGGTTCAAGGGCGAAGCCCTTGAAAGAAAAATTGCCTTGTAAATGTATATTGTAATTTCATTGTAAATCTGGACCGTTCATTATAAGGTCACAGATCTAACGGTAGAGATTATGTTAGGGTTTTTTTCACTAGAAGGAAACCCTCTTTTATGAGGGAAATGTATTGTTGCTATGGCTGATTGTGAATATTGTATTATGAGATAGGAGACTGTGAGAGAAAGAAGATGAGGTTACAACGGGTTTGTTGTAGGTTGTATCCCTTCATATGATGGATAATAATAAAGGAAGGACCTGGCAATTTCTCTGGTGGACGTAGCCCACATTGGGTTAACCACGTAAATCTGTGTCTCTATTGTATTTTGTATATTCTATGTTTTGTTTCTGCATTTGTTTTATTTTATTGCTCCACGGTCCTGTTTTTCGAACAAGTGGTATCAGAGAGAAAGGTAACTCGCAGGAAAAGAGGGTTCCTAGTTCGAGTGGGAGCAATGTCATAAGATGGAAAGTTTAGGGTCAAGAAATTTAACGACCAAAACTACCATTTATGGAAGATGCAGATGGAAGATTATTTATATCAGAAGGATCTATTCCTACCATTGGCCAGAGTAGCAAATAAGCCGACAACCATGAAGGATGAAGAATGGGAGATTCTTGACAGAAAGGCTCTAGGAACGATATGGCTGAGCCTTGTAGCGTCGGTGGCTTTCAATATTTCCAAAGAAAATATAATGAAGGGTTTGATGGACGCATTGGCCAAATTGTATGAAAAACCCTTGGCGTCCAATAAGGTATTTCTAATGAAGAGATTATTTAATATGAAGATGTCAGAAGGTGGGTCTATTGCAGATCATTTAAATGAATTTAATACGGTTACTAATCAACTAAGTTTTGTAAAAGTGGACTTTGATGATGAGGTCAGGGCTCTTCTAATCTTGTGCTCATTGCCAAAAAGCTGGAACAGCTTGGTCATGGCTGTAAGTAACTATGTCTCTGGTTCAAATACTTTAAAATTTGATGATGTTGTTAGTGTTATCCTTAGTGATAAAATGTGATGGAAAAGAACAAGTGATACATCAGGTAATGCATTGGAATTGAAAATATAGAGTGTTGGAATTGTGGGAAGAAAGGACATCTGAAGAAAGATTGCAGAGCTCCAAAGAAACAAAGAGATGGACAACATGAGAAAAATATTTCTGATGTAACAGGTGATGTGTTACAAGATGCTTTGATTCTTTCTGTAGATAATATTTCTGAGTCTTGGGTAGTAGATTCAGGATCTTCATTTCATGCCATACCCCATAGGAAACATTTTCTATATTATGCTCAAGGTGATTTTCGACAGGTTCATTTGGGTGATGATGCACCATGCAAAATTTTTGGAATGGGAAAGGTAAAAATAAAGAAACAAA
>ML788647.1:1113592-1128931 GCA_009831015.1 Picea engelmannii
ATTGATAAAGAAAATAGAACAAAGCTTGAGGCAAAATCCAAGAAGTGTACCTTTATTGGATATGGTGTTAATGATTTTGGTTATCGCTTATGGGATTATGAAAATAACAAAATCATTAGGAGTAGAGATGTCATATTTAATGATTATGTCATGTACAAAGATTAGTTCCATGGAAAGAAATAGGAAAAATAAAAACAAGAATACATAGTGCTTGATGAGATCACTGAAAAAGAAATTCCAAAAGAACCAGAAAATCAAAATGTACAACAACAAGAGCAGCAGGTACCTCAAACACCTGCAAGTGTTGTTAGAATATCTACTAGGTTAAGTATACCCCTTGGACGATACTCTCCTTCATTTTATTATTTATTGTTGACTGATTCTGGTGAACCAGAATGTTATGAAGAGGCAATGCAGGTAGACACCAAAAAGAAGTGGGAGAAAGGAATGAAAGAGGAAATGGATTCCTTGGAAAATAACCAGACTTGGTACTTGGTTCAATTTCCTGCGAAAAAAAGAGCATTGCATAATAAATGGGTTGACAAGTTGAAGGAAGAAGATGGAGGATAAAAGCGGTACAAGGCTAGACTTGTTGTAAAGGGGTTTGCACAAAAGAAAGGTATAGATTTTGATGAAATATTTTCCCCTGTTGTTAAAATGACTTCAATTAGGACTATTTTAAGTCTTGTGGCAGTAGAAGATTTTCATCTTGAACAGTTAGATGTAAAAACAATTTTTCTCCATGGGGATTTGGAGGAAGAGATTTATATTCAACAACCACAGGGGTATGAGGTCAAAGGGAAGGAGAATTTGGTATGCAGGTTGAAGAAGAGCTTGTATGGACTAAAGCAAGCTCCAAGGTAGTGGTATTTTAAGTTTGACAGGTTTATGACAGAACAGGGTTATAGTAGATGCCATTCTGATCATTGTGTTTATTTTAAAAGGCTAGAAAATAGAAGCTTTATTATCTTGCTATTGTATGTAGATGACATGATTGTTGCAGGGTCTAATATGCAGGATATAAATGTGCTCAAGAAGAAATTATCCAATTCATTTGTGATGAAGGATTTGGGTGCTGCAAAGAAAATCCTTGGCATGAGAATAACAAGAGAAAAAAAAATCGCAAATTGACATTGTCTCAAGGTGAGTACACAGAGAAGGTGTTGGAGAGGTTTAGAATGCAGAATGCAAAACCAATTAGTACACCTTTGGCCATCCATTTAGAATTAACTAAGTAAATGTGTCCCAAGACATAGGAGGAGATGGAATACATGTCTAGGGTCCATTATTCATCAACAGTTGGCAGCTTGATGTATGCAATGGTTTTCACAAGACCAGATATTGAACATGTAGTGGGAGTTGTGAGCAGGTATATGAACAATCCAGGTAAAGAACATTGGGAGGCAGTAAAGTGGATTCTCAGGTATTTGAGAGGTACTACTACTCATTCATTATGTTTTGGAGGTTCAGACACTTTTCTACGGGGATATGTTGATTCAGATATGGCAGGTGATAAAGACAACAGGAGGAGCACCACGGGGTATGTTCTTACTATAGGTGGAACAACAGTAAGTTGGATTTTGAAACTACAAAAGGTTGTTTCACTTTCAACAACAGAGGCAGAGTATGTTGTTGCTACAGAGGCTAGTAAAGAGATGATTTTGTTACAAAGGTTTATGGAGGAATTGGGAAATAAGCAGGAGAACAATAGGTTGTACTGTGACACTCAGAGTGCCATTAACCTTGCAAAGAACTCAGCCTTCCATTCAAAGACTAAGCATATACATTTGAGGTACCACTTCATATGATCCACCTTAGAAGATGGACATTTGAAGTTGGAAAAGATACACACTAGCCAAAATCCTGCAAACATGTTAACAAAGGGAGTACCAGGGAGAAACTGAATTCTTGCTCAGTTTTAGTTGGTTTTCAAGAATGAAGATTAAGATGAGAAATTTGCTAGGTCCAAGAAGGTTCAGAGTCCATCATATACAACAACAGTGGAGTTGTTGAGATCAGTCTCCAAGTGGGAGATTGTTGGTTGTGGAGACTGATTATCTTCCTAATTCAGAGGTCCTTTCTTTCAGCCATGTTTATACCCCATGAAGTATTTACACCCCATAAGTATGTACACTCTTCCACGCAGGGGAGTGCAGAGGGGGGGTACCCCCTCTGCGGGGTTCGGGGGGGCTATCCCCCTGGCTGGGGGGTTTGGGGGCAAGCCGACCCTCGCGGGGGTTCGGGGGTGAAGCTCTCGAAGGAAAAATTGCCTTGTAAATGTATATTGTAATTTCATTGTAAATATGGACCGTTCATTATAAGGTCGCGGATCTATCGGTGGAGATTATGTTAGGATTTTTTTCCCTAGAAGGAAACCCTCTTTTATGAGTGAAATGTATTGCGGCTATGGTTGATTGTGAATATTGTATTATGAGATAGGAGACTATGAGAGGAAGAAGAGGAAGTTACAGCGGGTTTGTTGTAGGTCTTATCCCTTCATATGATGGATAATGATAAAGGAAGGACCTGCTAATTTCTCTGGTGGATGTAGCCCACACTGGGTGAACCACATAAATCTGTGACTCTATTGTATTGTGTATCTTCTATGTTTTGTTTCCGCATTTGTTTTATTTTATTACTCCACAGTTTTGTTTTTCGAACACCAAGAAACCCTTAATGGTGGAAGAAAATAAAAATGATGGAGAAGACGATCCTATCAATCTATTGCTTGAGCAAGCTCTCACGCGACAGAGGGACAAAATGATGGAGAATTTTTAACAGATCCTTAAACGCCTGTCGATAGCATCAGGCACATATTAATCAAGCGGCCACTTTGGAGGCACCTTGCCTTTCAAGTTACAAGTTAATTTTGGTATTCTTGTATTTGAAGGACAAATAGATGCAGAAGCCCTAGAAAAATGGTTAACTCTGCTAGAAGGTTATTTCTTTGTTCATAATGTTTTCAACAAAGAAACGATCACCTTCGCACTCCTTAAAGCTCTCCCTCATTTCAAACATTGGTGGGAAACTTACTAGAAGAAAAGTTCCAGAGAGGATTATGTAATATATGGGGCAAATCCCACTTAGGATTTTTTTGTGGATGCAGTAAAAGAACAGTATTATCCTGTTGGCAACTATGAGGACCAGTACATGAGATGGACCACACTGCGGCAAGAGAGGGGCCAAGCAGTTCTAGATTTCACCAATAACTTCAATACCTTGAGCACCAAGTTGGGTATCAAAGACTCCAAGCGACATTTGGTTTTGAAATACTGTGGGGCTCTACATAGATACATCCAGACTAAAATGGATTTTCTGGACATCTCATCACTCGGTATTGCTTATTGATATGCTGTTAAAATTGAGCAGAAATTTAAGCACCAGAACAAACGGGAGTTCGGGTCTACAAATCCACAACAACCAAAGTATGACAAAGATGACCCTAACAAACAGTCTCCCGAAAAAAAATTGAAGACACAGGAAAAGAAGGGTCACGAGAAGACAAAAAAGGACACTGAAAAATGGTGCGATTTCCACAAAATCCCTTGGAACAACACTGATGAATGTCGCTCAAAATAGTCATTGGTGGCCGAGATCAAAGACAAGGAGCCAAACCCTGATTCAGAATCTGATTTTGAAAATACTGGTAAAGGATAGATCAATGACACATACCTCACTGCTATTGTCCCGACTGCAGCAATTCAACCAGAAGAACCAACAGATCCTGAAGAGGGGGAGCGCCTTTTTCATTCACATATGTGGGTGAAGGGGACCCCACTGCATTTTATTATTGATATCGGAAGCTAGAAGAACCTCATATCAGCAGAGGTCATCAAACAGTTGGGATTATCGACAACACCACACCCGCATCCATACAACATTGGGTGGCTTCGGCAAGGACGAGATCTCCATGTCAACCAACAGAGTCGATTGTCATATGACATCCAACCCTTCAGGGATGAGGTATTATGTGATGTTTCCCCACTGGATGTCTATGATGTTCTCTTGGGCCAACCATATATGTGGAGACACCATGTTGTTTATGAGTCTCAACCTCGTAGTTTCATTGTTACTTTGCGGGGTCATCTGTACAGAATACGAGAGATAGTTCGGACTACTATTCCACCTAAAAAGTGTCGCAAGGTAGTATCTCTTACTAAAAAATTCAGTTTCTTCACGATCTGTTGAAAAGGAGAACAAAAGGACACTGCAACTACTACAGCCTTTCCCCAAGCACCTTCTATCCAACATAAGCAGGTCGACAAGGCTACATCAAAGGGAAAAGATTCCTTCATCACATCGTCCTCTCACGTATCTTGACTTTTTGAACAGCCTCAACCTTAACAGGTTCATGACAGATTTCCACAAACTGAGTAGCGTGACGTCTCCAGAAAGACAAGTAGCTCACCAAGATGTAGATTCAACAAATGTTTTTCCCTCTCCCCCGAGAACTCAATGTAATGGATACCATTTCTTCCTAATGAGGGAGGATTGATCCAAGTGGATATCGGTGGCCACCCACCTTTTCCAAATGGCTCAAAACAATTTTCTGACAATTTTGGCAATTTACTATTTTTAGCAGGTTTTAACTTCTAGGGCCATTTTGAGGGCCGAAATGAAGGTTTTTCTAGATATAGGTTATCAATGACATCCAAAGGTATACTTGATCTCCCAAAATTAATCTCTTCGACGATACCTTTCCAACGAGCTATCACACGCCTAAAACGGAGATCGTATGCAAACGTTACGACCCCAGAAAGTTGATGTACTCACTTACCCAAACGGGGCCCACATGAGTTTTGGCACTTCATCTCCTAGGATTAGGTTTTTGGATGTCTATGGTATTTGGCATTCCTTCTTATTGTAAAAATTTCTTCATAGTCTCATTGTAATCATATTCTTGCGAATGTGAGTATCCGTCACATCTCTTCTCAGAGATAAGCTGCCACCATTCTATCGAGTCTTTCACTCTGTATTTTACAGTCTCTGTACATTTATTTCATTAATAGAAATCGTGTATTACTGTATATCTGTGTTTATGGTTGCATCTATGATATATTTATGTTATATTATTGAATATCTATGATATCTCTGTGCATTTATTTATTATATCTCCGATCTCATTTCGTGCCGAAAATAATCCGAATCAGTGGTATCAGAGCAGGATGCTCTTGATCGTTTTTTTAGTGCATGTCCACAACGAGGTCTAATTATAGAAAGTTGGGTCTCGATATTGTATCTCTTGAAGACAATCGCTCTCGCACACCCAAGAAACCCTCAATGGCGGAAGAAAAGAAAAACGACGGAGCAGACGATCCTATCAATCTATTGCTTGAGCAAGCTCTCACGCGACAGAGGGACGAAATGATGGAGAATTTTTCCGACATCCTTAAACGCCTTCCTATAGCATCAGGCGCATCTTCATCAAGAAACCACTTTGGAGGCACCTTGCCTTTCAAGTTACAAGTTAATTTTGATATTCCTGTATTTGAAGGACAGACAGATGCAAAAGCCCTAGAAAAATGGTTAACTTCGCTAGAAGATTATTTCTCTGTTCACAATTTTTCCGACGAAGAAAAGGTCACCTTCACACTCCTTAAATCTATCTCTCATGTAAAACATTGGTGGGAAACTTAGTGGGAGGAAATTTCCACAGAGGATTCTGGAATATATGGGGCCGATCCCACTTGGGATTTTTTTGTGGATGCTGTAAAAGAATAGTGTTACCCTGTTGGAAACTATGAGGACCAGTACATGAGATGGACCACACTGTGGCAAGAGAGGGGCCAAGCAGTTCTGGAGTTCACCAATACCTTCCATACATTGCACACCAAGATGGGTATCAAAGACTCTGAGCGACATTTGGTTCTGAAATACTATGGGGCTCTACATAGATACTGTAACACCCTGTTTCCCCCAGATTGTAAATATAACTGAACCGGCCAAGGACTATGGAAAAAAATATTAAGTATGAATATGTGATGTAAATGGACCTGCAGGAAGAGGTCAATGAATTTAAATAACAGTTTGAATTTATTGCAGAACTGCTAAGAGGGGATGTGCGGAAAAGAAACCACGATGGTGGTGGAGGGCACCTTGAAAAAGGGGTGTTAACTTCCACCAAGAATAATATACCATGTTTGGACTCCAATGGCCCGGAGAACCAACAGCGGCTCGCTAGCCCTGAAATTAATGCCTTGTAGGCCGGAAGGTTGATGGCTTGATGAGGGATGGGGAGGTGGACTACCTATCCGTAGAGCCATCATGACTGACCAGCGCAAGGGAAATCGTGCCACACGCGACCTCGTGAGAGGATAAGGCGTACGGCTGAAACGATTGAAGAGGGCGGACGCGAGGGGAACTTGGTAGTTCCATGCAGAGTGAGTGATCGCAGAGGAGGGGATTGGCAGCCTTCGCTCCTGGACACTGGCGGACAGAGAGACGCATGTCTCAGGAAATCGTGGTCTCATCTCGGGGGTGGCTAGTGGTACATCCCTTTCGAGTCGCTATGCCTACGGTTGGGTGGAAACGAGCACCCCTCTTAGTAGTTGTTTCCATTGCTGAAGTATTTATGATAAGTGTTTTGCTCATATTGCATTTGAAATTTACATGCTGTCACATATGTTCATGGACTTGTGGAATGATAAATGTTTCCTGTGAAAGAATTGTCTGTACAATAATTGTTAATATGGAGTAGATGCTAGCTCATAGAACCATGAATTTGTCAATGATTTCAGCGTGAGAATGTCCGCGTAGTGCTTGATATGAATGAGTTGATATATGCTTAACACCGAGGAAACTGTGCTCGGTTTACGTTGACAAATGGATCTAATCATGCCCAGCCGTCCTTGGGAAGTCGTCTTCCTTTACCTGCTTCCGGGAATACCCCGGTAGGGATCTCCTCACCGAGACTTCCTCCTTGAAAAGGTTTACTAAGAACTCAGAACAAGAACTCGAACGTACAGGCCTTATTAACCCTGCGCACAGAGGAACGATTCTATTAAGGTTCCAAGGTAGTAGGGTTGTGAGGAGTGACAAATCGACGGATGAGATCTCGTCGGGTGAACCATAGTCATTCACGACCATTAGATTGACGAAAGTAACGTAGGCGTTACATACCCTTCCCCTTTKYCTTCTATCATCGTGAGMAACGAGAGATTGGGGTCGTAAATCCCAAGACCCAAAASAACGAATCTGGACCRTTAGGTCTCGGTCCAAATTACCCRTCAKYCRTTGGATCTGGGGAAGCTGYGTAGGGGTTAAGYGCRGAGGTGGCRTGCGAGGAAATGATCTGAGCCATCAGATCTGGAGTAGAAATCCCGTAAATCGTTGGATCGAGAAGAGTTGCACGGAGTATAGCCTCTGGTAGGAAAGTGTGTAGAAGGAACGATCTGAATCGTCGGATCCTAGATCATAAGTCCCGAAACCCCGAGAATCAATCCGGGCCGTTCATCTGCGAGGACAGGTGTCAAGGGATCGGGTGCTGTCAGAGTTTTGTTCATTGGAAAATCGGGAATCGATGTATCGGGGATTTCGTGGACACGAAACCTTTGTATTCCGAAACCGCGAAGTTCGAAACCCCAAAATATCGAGAGACGATAAGGACCGTCCATCATTTCGGATGCGTGTCAGAACCTGGGAAAGAGTTGGGAATCAGGGAATCGGAGTATTTGGGCACATAGAAATCAGGTCACACGGAATCGCGATATGCGATTCTCCGATGAGATCGGGACTGTTCGTTCTTAGGACACGTGGTAATGATTGGAGCCATCGGGAAATCGTGAAACCCGTGGACGAAGTATCTATGCTTAATGAAATCGCGAAACGTGATTTCCCGATAAGTCAAGAAATAGCGGGGCCCACGGAAGGGTCAACGGTGGACAGGTGGAATCGGGTATCGGGATATCACGAAATTCGTGGACAAGGTGTCCATGCACTAGGAAATCGCGAACCCCGAAAGCCGACGCAATTAATGTAAACTCTTCGATAAAAATGATTAATTAACGGATGTTTGATTAGGGCTTAATCACATCACAAAATCGGAGATCGGGGTTTTGGGAAGGTTATGCGGCGGTGGTCCTATGGTAAATGGTCACATGGGCTGTTGTATAGCCTAGAGGAATAATGCGTAAGGAGCACATCGGAGTTCCCAGGATCGCGAGTCATGGGGGTGAGTAAGTTCCGGCATTAGAAACCTCGAGTCTCGATATTGAACTAGGGATTGGCGTTTCTCTAATGCAGGTTTGTGGGAGATTAACCCAAAAATTTTAAATTATGATAGTGGATGCGTTACAGATACATCCAGACTGAAATGGATTTTCTGGACATCTTATCACTCGGTGCTGCTTATTGATATGATGTTAAAATTGAGAAGAAATTTAAGCACTAGAACAAATGGGAGTTCGCGTCTAAAAATCGGCAACAACCAAAGTATGACAAAGACGACCCTAACAAACAGTCTCTCAAAAACTAGTCCAAGACACAGAAAAAGAAGGGTCACGGGAAGACAAAGAAGGACATCGGAAAATGGTGTGATTTCCACAAAATCCCTTGGCACAACACCGATGAATGTTACTCAAAACAGTCATTGGTGGCGGAGATGAAAGATAAGGAGCTGAACCCTGATTCAGAATCTGATTCTGAAAATACTGGTAAAGGACATATCAGTGATGCAGACCCCACTACTATTGTCACGACCGCAAGAATTCAACTAGAAGAACCAACATATCTTGAAGAGGGGGAGCACCTTTTTCATTCAAAGATGTGGGTGAAGGGGACCCTGCTGCATTTTATTGTTTATAGCGAAATCCAGAAGAACCTCATCTCAGCAGAGGTCGTCAAACAGTTGGGATTGTTGACAACACCACACCCGCAGCCATACAACATTGGGTGGCTTCTGCAAGGACGAGATCTCTGTGTCAACCAATAGTGTCAATTGTCATACAACATTCAACCCTTCAAGGATGAGGTATTATGTGATGTTTCCCCGCTGGATGTCTGTGATGTTCTCTTGAGCCAACCATATATGTGGAGATGCCATGTTGTTTATGTTTATAGACCCTGTAGTGTCATTGTTACTTTGGGGGGTCATCTCTATAGAATACCAGAGGTAGTTTGATTATTGTTCCACATAAAAAGTTCTGCAAGGTAGTATCTCATATCGCAAAATTCAGCTTCTTCACAATCTGTTCAAAAGGATAACAAAAGGAAACTGCAACCACTACAGCCTTGCCCCAAGCACCTTATATCCAACAGAAGCAGGTCGACAAGGCTGCATCAAAGGGAAAAGATTCCTTCTACACATCGTCCTCTCATGTATCTCAACTTGTTGAACAGCCTCAACCCCGATAGGTTCGTGACAAATTTCCACAAACTAAGTAACGCGACGTCTCCAACAAGACAAGCAGCTCACCAAGATGCAGATTGAAAAAACGCTTTTCCCTCTCCCTCGGGAACTCAACGCAATGGATACCATTGCTTCCTAAGGAGGGAGTATTTATCTATGTGGATATTGGTGGCCACCCACCTTTTCTAAATGGCTCAAAACTATTTTCTGGCAATTTTGACAATTTACTATTTTTAGCAAGTTTTAACTTCTGGGGCCATTTTGAGGGTCCAAATGAAGTTTTTTTGAGATATAGGTTCTCAATGATACCCAAAGGAATGATTGATTCCTCAGGATGAATCTCCTCGATGATACATTTCCAACGAGCTATCACACGCCTAAAACAAAGATCGTATGCAAAAGTTACGACCCCGGAAAGTTGATGTACTCACTTACCCAAACGAGGCTCACATGACTTTTGGCGCTTCATCTCCTAGGATTAGGTTTTTGGATGTATATGGATTTTGGAATTCCTACTTGTTGTAAAAAATCCTTCATAGCCTCATTGTAATCGGCTTCTTGTGAATGCGAGTAGCCATCATATCTCTTCTCAGAGATAAGCTGCCACCATTCTATCAAGTCTTTCATTCTGTATTTTATAGTCTGTATACATTTATTTCATTAATAGAAATTGTGTATTATTGTATATCTGTGTTTATGGTTGCATCTCTGATATATTTTTGTTATATTATTGAATATCTGCAATATCTCTGTGCATTTATTTATTATATTTCCGATCCGATTTCGTGCCGAAAATAATTCGGATCAGTGGTATTACAACAGGCTGCTCTTGATCGTTTTTTCAGTGCATGTCCCCGACGATGTCGTATTATAGAAATTTGGGTCTTGATCTCGTCTCTCTTCAAAACAATTGCTCTCGCACACCCAATAAACCCTCAATGGCGGAAGAAAAGAAAAACGACAGAGCAGATGATCCTATCAATCTATTGCTTGAGCAATCTCTCACGCAACAGAGGGATGAAATGATGGAGAATTTTTACCGCATTCTTAAATGCCTGCTGATAGAATCAGGCACATCTTCATCAAGTGGCCACTTTGGAGGCACCTCGCCTTTCAAGGTACAAGTTAATTTTGTTATTCCTATATTTGAAGGACAGATAGATGCAGAAGCCCTAGAAAAATTGTTAACTCTGCTAGAAGGTTATTTCTCTGTTCACAATTTTTTCGACAAAGAAAAGATCACCTTCACACTCCTTAAAGTTCTCCCTCATGTCGAACATTGGTGGGAAACTTACTGGGAGAGAAATTTCATAGAGGATTCTGTAAAATATGGGGCCGATCCCACTTGGGATTTTTTTGTGGATGCGGTAAAAGAACAGTATTACCCTGTTGGCAACTATGAGGACCAGTACATGAGATTGACCACACTCCGACAAGAGAGGGGCCAAGAAGTTCCGGAGTTCACCAATACCTTCCATACCTTGCGCACCAAGCTGGGTATCAAAGACTCTAAGAGACATCTGGTTCTGAGATACCATGGGGCTCTACATAGATACATCTAGACTGAAATGGATTTTCTGGACATCTCATCACTCGATGCTGCTTATTGATATGCTATTAAAATTCAGAAGAAATTTAAGCACCATAACAAATGGGAGTTTGGGTCTGCAAATCTGCAACAACCAAAGTATGAGAAAGACGACACTAACAAACAGTCTCTCGAAAAAAAATCCAAGACACACGAAAATAAGGGTCACGGGAAGACAAAGAAGGACATCGGAAAATGGTGTGATTTCTAGAAAATCCATTGGCACAACACCGATGAATGTTGCTCAAAACAGTTATTGGTGTCCAAGATCAAAGACAAGCAGCCGAACCCTGATTCAGAATCTGATTTTGAAAATACTGGTAAAGAACAAATCAGTGACGCAGACCCCACTGTTATTGTCCCGACTGCAACAATTCAACCAGAAGAACCAACAGATCTTGAAGAAGGGGAGCACATTTTTCATTCATAGATGTGGGTGAAGGGGACCCCACTACATTTTATTGTTGATAGCGGAAGCTGGAGGAACCTCATCTCAGCAGAGGTCATCCAACAGTTGGGATTGTCGACAACACCACACCCACTGCCATACAACATCAAGTGGCTTCGGCAAGGACGAGATCTCCGTGTCAACCAACAGTGTCGATTGTCATACGACATCCAACCCTTCAAGGATGAGGTATTATGTGATATTTCCCCACTGGATGTTTGTGATGTTATCTTGGGCCAACCATATAGGTGGAGACGCCATGTTGTTTATGAGTCTTGACCCCGTAGTGTCATTGTTTCTTTGGGGGGTCATCTCTACAGAATACCAGAAGTAGTTCTGACTACTATTCCACCTAAAAAGTTCCGCAAGGTAGTATCTCATACTGAAAAATTCAACTTCTTCACAATCTATTCAAAAGGAGAACAAAAGGACACTGCAACCACTACAGCCTTGCCCCAAGCACCTTCTATCCAACAAAATCAGATCGACAAGGCTGCAACAAAGGGAAAATATTCCTTCTACACATCATCCTCTCACATATCTCAACTTGTTGAACAACCTCAACCTTGACAGGTTCGTGACAAATTTCCACAAACTAAGCAGCGCAACGTCTCCAACAAGACAAGTAGTTGACCAAGATGCAACTTCAACAAACGCTTTTCCCTCTCCCTGGGGAACTCAACGCATTGGAGACCATTTCTTCCTAATGAGGGAGGATTTATGCAGGTGGATATCAGTGGCCACCCACCTTTTCCAAATGGCTCAAAACCGTTTTCTGACAATTTTGGCAATTTACTATTTTTAGGAGGTTTTAACTTCCATGACGATTTTGAGGGTCCAAATGAAGGTTTTTTAAGATATAGGTTCTCAATGATATTCGAAGGCTTAAATGATCCCCCAAAATAAATCTCCTCGATGATACCTTTCCAACGAGCTATCACAAGCCTAAAACAAAGATCATATGCAAAAGTTACAGCCCCGGGAAGTTGATGTACTCACTTACCCAAATTGGGCCCACATGACTTTTGCCGCTTCATCTCCTAGTATTAGGTTTTTGGATCTCTAGGGTTTTTTGCATTCCCTTTTATTGTAAAAAGGCCTTCATAGTCTCATTTTAATCATCTTCTTGCAAATGCGAGTAGTCGTCATATCTCTTCTCAGAGATAAGCTGCCACCATTCTATCGAGTCTTTCACTCTGTATTTTACAGTCTCTGTACATTTATTTCATTAATAGAAATCGTGTATTATTGTATATCTGTGTTTGCGGTTGCATCTATAATATATTTATGTTATATTATTGAATATCTGCGATATCTCTGTTCATTTATTTATTATATCTCCGATCTCATTTCCTGCCGAAAATAATCCAGATCAGTGGTATCAGAGCAGGCTGCTCTTGGTCATTTTTTCAGTGCATGTCCCCGACGAGGTCTGATTATAGAAATTTGGGTCTCAAGCTTGTCTCTGTTGAGGACAATCACTCTTGGACACCCAATAAAACCTCAATGGCAGAAGAAAAAAAAAATGACGGAGCATACGATCCTATCAATCTATTGCTTGAGCAAGGTCTCACGCGACAGAGGGATGAAATGATGGAGAATTTTTCCCACATCCTTAAATGCCTGTCGATATCATCAGGCACATCTTCATCAAGCAACCACTTTGGAGGCACTTCGACTTTCAAGGTACAAGTTAATTTTGATATTCTTGTATTTGAAGGACAGATAGATGCAAAAACCCTAGAAAAATGGTTAACTCTGCTAGAAGGTTATTTCTCTCGTCACAATTTTTCCAAAAAAGAAAAGATCACCTTCGCACTCCTTAAAGCTCTCCCTCATGTCAAACATTGGTGGGAAACTTACTCGGAGAAAAGTTCCACAAAGGATTCTAGAATATATGGGGCCGATCCCACTTGAGATTTTTTTGTGGATGCAGTAAAAGAACAGTATTACCCTATTGGCAAATATGAGGACCAGTACATGAGATGTACCACACTGCGGCAAGAGAGGGGCCAAGCAGTTCTAGAGTTCACCAATACCTTCCATACATTGCGCACCAAGATGGGTATCAAAGACTCCGAGCGACATTTGGTTCTTAAATACCATGGGGCTCTACATAGATACATCCAGAGTGAAATGGATTTTCTGGACATCTCATCATCCAGTGTTGCTTATTGATATGCTGTTAAAATTGAGCAGAAATTTAAGCACCAGAACAAATGGGAGTTCGGTTCTACAAATACACAACAACCAAAGTATGACAAAGATGACCCTAACAAACAGTCTCCCGAAAACCAGTCCAAGACACAGGAATAGAAGGGTCATGGGAAGACAAAGAAGGACACTGGAAAATGGTGCGATTTCCACAAAATCCCTTGGGACAACACCGATGAATGTCGCTCAAAACAGTCATTGGTGGTTGAGATCAAAGACAAGGAGCTGAACTCTGAATCAAAATCTGATTCTGAAAATACTGGTAAAGGACAGATCAATGACGCAAACCCCACTACTGTTGTCGCAACCACAACAATTCAACCAGAAGAACCAACAGATCCTGAAGAGGGGGAGCGTCTTTTTCATTCACAGATGTGGGTGAAAGGGACCCCACTGCATTTTATTTTTGATAGTGGAAGGCAAAAGAACCTCATCTCAGTAGAGGTTGTCAAATGGTTAGGATTGTCGCCAACACCACACCCACATCCATACAACATCGGGTGGCTTCGGCAAGGATGAGATGTTCGTGTCAACCAACAGTGTCGATTGTCATACGACATCCAACCCTTAAAGGATGAGGTATTATGTGATGTTTTCCCACTAGATGTCTATGATGTTCTCTTGGGCCAACCATATATGTGGAGACGCCATGTTGTTTATAAGTCTCGACCCCGTAGTGTCATTGTTACTTTCGGGGGTCATCTATACAAAATACCAGAGGTAGTTCCGTCTACTATTCACTCTAATAGTGTCGCAAGGTAGTATCTCATACTAAAAAATTCAGATAGTTCACAATCTATTCAAAAGGAGAACAAAAGGACACTGCAACCACTAGAGCATTGCCTCAAGCACCTTCTATCCAACAGAAGCATGTCGACAAGGCTACAACAAAGGGAAAAGATTCCTTCTGCACATCGTCCTCTCACGTATCTCGACTTGTTGAACAACCTCAACCTCGATAGGTTCATGACAGATTTCCACAAACTTAGCAATGCGACGTCTCCAGCAAGACAAGCAGCTCACCAAGATGCAGATTCAACAAATGCTTTTCCCTCTCCCCCGGGAGCTCAACGCAATGGAGAACATTTCTGTTTAAGGAGGGAGGATTTATCTAGGTGAATATCGGTGGCCACCCACCTTTTTCAAATGGCTCAAAACCGTTTTCTGGAAATTTTGGCAATTTACTATTTTTAGCATGTTTTAACTTTCGGGGCCATTTTGAGGGCCCAAATGAGGGTTTTTTGAGATAGAGGTTCTTAATAATATCCAAAGGGATAATTTATCCCCCAAAATGAATCTCCCCGATGATACCTTTCCAATGAGCTATCAAATGCCTAAAATATATTTTACAGTCTCTGTACATTTATTTCATTAATAGAAATTGTGTATTACTGTATATTTGTGTTTATGTTTTCATCTCTGATATATTTCTATTATATTATTGAATATCTATGATATCTCTGTGCATTTCTTTATTATATCTCCGATCTCATTTCGTGCCGAAAATAATCCAGATCAATCATAGACTTGATGTTTTCTCATTTCCATTGACTTCACAAATTTTGTTTCTGTCTCACACATGCCTCCAACCAACTTTCATTTCCATACTTCCCCAAAATCATCTGAAGAGAAGGTTTCTCAACTCTATCAATCGAATCCTCCTCAAGGCAGCACAAGTCCTCCCATGTGGAGTGATTTGTCTCCTTGAGGGAGCTCACCCCTCTTCGTGTAAGCCTCCCTCAA
>ML788647.1:1134701-1146419 GCA_009831015.1 Picea engelmannii
GAATAAGGTGGATGTAAGAAGACCTAATAGAAGCTTCCGCTTCTAGAAGGATCTTCCTCTAGATGCTTCTCTTAATCGACACATTTAGTATAAATAAGGGTCGAGGGTATGAAAACCCTAGCTTGGAGATTATTGTAACAGAGTGCTACTCGACTGGAGGTTGCCCCCTCGAAGAGGCCTGTGAACATTGCTATCTGAATCAAAGTGTTGTTTCTATTGCTATTTCGTATATCATTTCTGTGTATTGTGAAGATTATGCTGGATATTTTACTTTTATTCTGTCATTTCTAGCATTTCATTTCTGTTCTGCATATTTTATATATCTGGTATCTTGCAGGAAATCCCCTTGGCACATTTGCATGCCCAAGGCATCCACTTTCCCAACTTGTGCAACACTTGGGTGCTAGAGAAACCCTAAGTTTCATCTCCTTAATGACTTGAGAAAGGGTTTTTCATGCTCATCTAGCTGAAGACCTCACATTCTCCCCCACCTCAAGTCATTTTCATCCATGAAAACATCCATAAAATCTATGCTATCCATGTCTCTTACTGAAATCGTGCCTCTGCTACAACTAATTCTAATGGAAACCCCAAGTTTTGTGCCAATGAGAACCCCAAATTCTATCAAAGTGGAAACCCTAAGTTTCCTTATGAAGTGGAAACCCCAAGTTTTGTGGCAATGAGAACCCCAAATTCTATCAGAGTGGAAACCTTAAGTTTCCTTACGAAGTGGAAACCCCAAGTTTCCACGAACCAAACTATATTGCACCCATCTCCTCGTGATCTGTTTCCCGATTCAATACAGTCACTTCATCCAACTCTAAGGATGCAATTAACTCAATTTTGTTGCACTATCTCAGTGCAATGTTGCTTCCCTACTGTTGTTCGATTCCGCTACTGGTGTCATTGCCTGCTACAACTTACTGTTGCCCATTTAATGTCAAAATTTTTCTGAAGTGTCAAACTCATGTGATTTTTTTGTGTGCCCATACCCCAACCAACTCTTCCATGTCTTCGTACAATGATATTCCCCCATGCCTTGGACTGATTAGGTAGCTAGTCCAACTTTCATGCTCAACTCATAAGAATGCACTTCTTCATGCCTGAACTTAGTCTTTTTTGTCAAATCTTCATCACTTTGTCCAACTCCAAAGACTAAGGAAAGTGGCCATCATTTCCTCACTACTGATGGCATCATTCGATCTTCGTCAAGGAGATCCTTCACAGTGTCTAAGTGTTGCACTTTGAACCTACTAGTGCCTTTGTACTTGACTTCATAAATCCATTGAAGTCATATAAGATTGAGTGCATCCATGTACTTCATAAATCCTTCCAAGTAGAAATCTTCACATGAAACCAATTGTACTCATCTCCAATTCCTTTCCATCTCCGCAAATTGATTGCTTCCACTTCAAGGAACCATGCACCCATCGCCCGACTTTCAAGTCATATTATTATTAATCGACTATTGTAACTCTACAAAGAGTTAGTTCATATGAAGGTTGTGGTCAACCCTCATCCAACAACCTATCTCAACTCAATTGTTTTTCTCGGTGATGACCGACAGGGAGACATCATGATGGAAATGTTCCCAAACAACTACTTGTTGTGGAGCTTCTCTAGGTCACCCCAAGTTGTCCCACACACCCAAGTGCTTCATCTTGCTACAACCCATAATTTCTCCCCTTCGCAATCACTTTTTTCATCACCCTCTATGCTTTTCTTCTATGATTACTTTTATAGTTACATCTGCGACAAGTCATGCACCAAATCATCCATTCACCTACCTTACCAAAGTGTTGGGTTCACCGAACTAACTTTGTGCCTGGTCTCTTCAAGGTGTGTAAAACAAGTCTAAAACTAAATTATGTCACACACAAAACCAATCAAGTCTTCCTCTATGAGAAATTCTAAGATGATTTTGGCGATCACCTACCATGTCCAACTGCTCCATCTCACCAAAAGCATTTCCCTAAGTATATACAAGGTGTGCGCTTAGAGCAGCCTCCTACTGCACCATTAACTGAACCTCTATCGTAAGTCTAATCTGAATTCTGCAATGAACCAATTCGCTTCACCGAATAGTTCACCAAGTTTGCAAATGTTCCCACTGAACTTCCTTCACAAAAAATTGTCTTCAAAGTTTTTTCTCATACCATCTATCATTGAGATAGTGGTGAAGAACTCACCAACCCTTCATCAAAATCTGCAATGAATCTGCTATGATACCATCTGTCACGTCCCCATAGTGTGCCTTGTGATCATGCACCTCTTGAGGGAATGCGACACCACGACGTTTCTTACTTGGTTGCTTGGAAACACCAATGATACCTCATCCCGACTACACCTCTTCAACTAGAGCATACTCATACTCCATTCTTGGCTACCGATGAGTCACACTCCTACTCTAGTGAAGCTCTTGTATACATAGACAATTATTAACAGTTTTAACACTTACTCATATTTAAGTATACATCCATGAGAAACCAAAAGAACACCAACACAACAAATGAAAGACATATACAAAAATAATGCAAGAGACACGAATTATGCCTAACACCCGGGTAAGTCTTTATTATTGCGAAACAATTGCAATATGAGCACTACCAACTCGTTTACAACTTGGGCAAAGTCAAAAAACTCATCCCACCTCACCAAGAAACTCATACACATATTTGTTACACCAAGACTCGTTGTCGCAATCATCTCCGCAACCTCCTACAGTGCACCTCAGACTTACCCTCAACCACTCGGTTGTTATTTCTTCGTGTCCACGGACTTCATAGATTTCGGTTTTGTCTCACACATGACACTAACAGACCAACGTTTCTAGACTCCCCCAAAACCATCCCAACAGAAGGTCACCCAACTCTGTCCACTAAATCCACCTCAAGGCAACACAAGTCCTCCCATGTGGAGGGACTCGGGTTAGGAGTGGATGAAACGTTTCACTACTGTTTATATCTCAACAGTATCGAAGGCAATGTTATAAAACAACAATTTGTACACGTCCTTAGAGGTGGATGGTTCGATTCATCCACAAATTCTGGAACGTCTCGTCCCGCTAGAATCCGGAAATTTTGTCGGTCACAGTGGCCCTTCAAATCCCCACCGACTATTTCCACAATTTTAATTTCGCTGTTATCCTTCCGATCCAAAAATACCACCCTATAATGGTTGACACATAAAAACGCAAGTACTGCACATATTTGAAAAAATTGAGAGGCAGATAACTGAGAATAAATTAAAGGGGACCGAACAAAGGACTTCCACGAGGGGTTAAATTTCACGGGTACTCTTACGCGTGAAGAATTTTTTCACTAGAGTTTAACATACTAAATTTAGTGGAATGGGTCTAAAAAATATCTAAAATTCCCCCATTCCTATTGGTAAAATTGGATTTTTCCTCCGTAATGCTTACTTAACACCGAGCACCCCGTACACTTCCAATCTAGAATAGGGATTTGGCAACTTATCGATGCCACGATGCCACGTTATTGAGGGAGGTCGACTTTATCTACTTGGGAAAGGCTAGAGCCCACGATGGACCGATGGTGGTGATGCTTATGTGTGGCTGAAAAGGGATTACAATAAATCAAACAATAAGATTACAAGAACATACAATTCTGGATGGATGCCTGCCCATAACTAGAGGGTGTGCTAAACACTAAGTAATTTTGACTAAATATATTAGTTAATTTTTGTAAAAAAAAATTTATGGTATCAAATTTGAATTTGAATTCAAATTTTAATTATAACTTGGTAATTATGTTTAAAACCATTTTTGAAGTGATATTTGATATTTATTTTTTTCATGCCTATCACATGATTTCACTAGAGGTAGTTTCAACAATGCTCATAAAGGATAAAAACTTATAGATGAAAACCTTATTTTTGTATTAATATTTTTTAAGTATTAATATAAGACCTAAAACTGTGTTAAGAGCTAGTCACCCTTACTCACCACCAATGAGTCATTTTATCATTTTAATATAAGACTTAAAACTATGCAAAAAGCTGATCACTCTTATTCAACACCATTAAATTATTTCAAGTGATTTGATTTTCCTTAAATAAATTTAATGAATCAAAATTAACATCTAATTTATCATAAATTTTAAAACCTTCCAATCACCCACCGATATTATATTTTGACATTGAAAGTCCAACTATTAATCAAAATCAACTTGACCGTGGTTAAGCTTCGGAATCGATAATTAAAAATTTAACCAAATTTAATTGCCTAAATGTCCACCGACATTTTCCGACTGAAAGTCCAACTATTGATCAGATTCAACTTAACCGTGGTCAAGTTTCGGAATCGATGAGACAAGGTGCGGCCCGCGGCTTGTTAAGCTCCGGAATCGTTGAGCCAAGGTGCGGCCCGTGGGTTGTCAACCTCCGGAATCGTTGAACGAAAGGGCGAGTTAAAGGAAGAAATTAGTGGTAGAATGGACGAATAGCAAAACGTTGAACTTCCTCTCACCCGTGATGCGTTCGTCCAGTCAGCCTTTAACACATATATCTTACCGCATCCATCTAGTTGTTCACACAGCCATACAAATTTGAGGCTTACCTAATCCCAATAAATATGTAGATCTGGATTGTGGTATGCTTAGGTTGAACTTTTGAACCGAGAACCATTGATTCAACCTGTACCGACCACATTGCTTTGACCTACCACATGGGAATCGGCCTCTCACTGCACGCTGCGAGCCGATGGCACATTGTGAACCGACCACATTGCTTTGACCTACCACATGGGAATCGGCCTCTCACTGCACGCTGAGAGCCGTTGGTACAATGTGAACCGACCACATTGCTTTGACCTACCACGTGGGAATCGGCCTCTCACTGCATCCTGCGAGCCGTTGGCACAATGTGAACCGACCATTCACTGCATGCATCCTGCGAGCCGTCCGAGCCACAGTCTATGGTTACTCTGCCTATGTTTTCTGTCTACGCTTTTGAAAACATTATGACGGCCTTTCAATTTCGTTAATAAAAGTAGATACATGCCTACTGCCCACAGACTGACTACGTTGAAAACATCATAAGTAAAAAGACAGACTGACTACGTTGAAAACATCATAAGTAAAAAGACAGTATGGATAATTATATAAGTACCTTGAAAGCTAGTTCTTGGAGTAATTTATTCAATCAAGGGATAGGGGAGAAATTGATGGAGCTCATTATCCAGTTGAACAGTAAAAAGACTAAACTGCAGAAATCAGTGTGATGCTATCTGTCCCATAAACTATTATTGACCTAGTAAACTTTAAAAACATTTTCTTCCTTTCTTTCTTTCATTACTTTCTTTAAATTTTAAAAAAAAAAGCCCCTGCCCACACAGTCACCGATGAAGAATTTATGCATTAAGGGACAGTCATCTTTGCCTCGCATCGGACTATCACGTGAAAATTATAACCTGATATATATGTTAAATATAATACAATCTACAGGCCTAAGAGTACCGCGAACTATATTTTATCCTCGACTTACACAGAGCAGTGATGTCTTCATCTCTCACATCGTCCAGTGTATCATATCTAAATATAAATGGTACTTACCTATAACACATCAAACCTCCTGCAACTATGACGCATCAACCTCCTGCCAGAAGTGACACAACACTCCTGACACTATGCTCTACTTAGGTTCCACTTTTAAACCTAGTATCATTGATTAAACGGGTACCCACCACATGGGAACCGGCCTCGTACTGTACGCTGCGAGCTGTTGTCTTTTTCGATCCGACCCCTCACTGCATGCAGGCTGCGAGCCGTCCGCACCACAGTCTACGGCTACAATTCTGTCTACGCTTTTTGTGTAAGCTTTTGAAAACATTACGACGAGCCGACGGCCTTTAAATTTCCTAAAGAAAGTTGGATACAAGTTTATTGCTCACACCAACACCAACTTGGATGAAAATATTATCGGTTTATTTTGGTTTTTTTTTTTCAAATTTAGTGATGTAAATTTTTATAAAATAGTTATTTTTTGTTGTTTAAATTGCATTTCTGAATGTATAAATAGATTCAGTGCTTTAAAAAATGGATAGAGACATTTCCATCATACAAATTTAATCACTCAAATCTACACATCAAACCATTCATCATGCAATTTCAAACCATAAAAATAAAAATAATAGAAAGTTTATATACTCTCTAAAAGTATACCCACTGCCCACAAAACCACAGGTCAAGGATTTATGCATTAGGGGACAGTTATCTCTGACTAGCATCATAATCTCAGAAATCACGTGAAAATTAAAACCGGACCTATATGTCATATAAAATAGACTCTCCGAACCTAAGTGTATCACGAATCATATTTATCCAAAACTCAAACACAGCAGTCTAATATGTATCATACCTAAAATAGAAACGGTAGGTTGTATCTTTCTTAGGCTTCAACTCTATTTAAATAGTCTATTCTTGAAAAAAAAGTTGATATCTTCGCAAAATCCTACATCGTATTTAGATCTTTATCACACTTTCGATTAACTTTTTTGACTGCCAAAACCTTTTATGAGAACATGGTTTGTTTTTTTAAACTTTGAAATAATGTTGTTATTTGAAATAATGTTGTTAGTCGGACAAATTTTCAATATAGCTTAAAGGCGTACACTTATTGATAATGGGCAGATTTAATAGGGGTTTAGTGCTTAATAAGTTTTTTATGGACAGGATTAAATATGGCTGGAATATTCTTAGTAGTCACACAAAATAAATGGCTGTGATTTCAATCATTAACTTCCTAGTTATTATAAAGACATTTTATGTGTTTACTTTTTTACATTTACTTAATCATATTCAAAAATTACTTTGATAGTTAACTGATTGCCACCTAAGTGATTAACAGAAATTAAAATATTAACACCAGATAAATGGAGCCCAACCGTTTATTTATTAATCAATAATAAAATTTTATATATTCTTTTAAGAATTCTTTTCATCTTATCAACCTTTGGGCGTTGATCAGCCACAATTATGTGACTGTACTAGTTAAGATATTTCTGGATGGTCAAAGAAAGTAAACCGAAAAACAACGCATATTCTATAAACACATCATTTCGTTTTAACGATATACCTATTTGATTTACGACCACAAGGATTCACCTTGCTTAAATGCCTCGCTATATCCGCTGGGTCGAGAATTGCACCCTTCAATACTTGGTGCTTAAGTGTTTGGATGGAAACTCCTGCTTAAGTGTTTTCAAACAAATACTATCATTGGTGGAGATTTCTGTAAGAAAATATGCCAAGTCGTTAGGAAAAATACTAACCCTAGCATATTGGCTTGACAGAACAGCGAGTTTCGCGTGCTCAAAAATGATAATCATGAAGAATCGATCTAAGCTTTAAACTTGCTATTGGAAGTTTTAACCCGAACCATTTCGTTTTTTATTGTAGTGAACCAAAACGCATTACAGGGATTACAGAATCTCGACTGCGTGTTAGCTAATTACAGGGATTACAGAATGTCCAATGTGTGTCCGCTCATTTCTAGTGTTAGAAGATAGAATATAAGCGAGGATTCAGGCTCGTGCGATAAGGAAGATTCGGTAGTTGTGAATCCAAAAGTGCGATAAGGAGGATTCGATAATTGTGAATCCAAAAATCATAGAACAAATTTAAGTTGAAATTTGGTGAGGAATGGTTGTATCTGTAAATTTGAAAATTTGAGTGGCTAAGTTTGTATAATCCAATTGATTCAATGCTTTTTTTCAATAGACTAAATCCATTTATACATTAAAAATGCAATTTAAACAACAGAAATAATTTTTTTATCCACATTTACATTAACTGATTTCGACAAAAGATAGAACGTTCGGTCACGCCGATTTAAAATAACATATCCGGATAAAAAAGAAGGCTTAACTGTCAACAACAATGATTCAATTTTGTAATCTTTAAAAGGTCGGTTTAGTGGTAGCCACAGTATCATCAAACTCCTAATAAGAGACCCGAAATCGATAGTGCTTTCAAATATATTGCAGAAATAGAACCAATTCAAACTGAGTCGATCGGTAATCGGTTCCACTACGGATTAGGAAAGAGTCGTCAAGGGAGCGGTTAAATATTTTATCAACAACGTTTTCCCAAAATATATACGAAACTGCGAGGACGGTTTGTGAAACTATAGAGATCATTAAACAACGCAAAACTATAAGTTAAAGGAAAACCAAGGTTTCGCTTCGACCTTCGATTTTTACTATACAATTTTGAGTGGAAACTTACACACGGCTTCAAACTATGACAGTTCACAGAAAATAGCTACGGAATGACGCTGCATCCTTAACTCCAAGTATGTTTTTAACTTACAAAACTATTCAAAGTTTCTTCTCAATCTATACTTTACATTGTACAATCTTTTCTGATTGGCGCTCACACGTTGGAAGGTCTAGTTCCAAACGTCCAGAAACTCGGCTCCAGTTCTTCCAAATTCTTCTTGCTGTGCTGATTCTGAATCATTTTGAATGATCGGCTGTTCATTCAGCTGCCAAATATCATCCTCCCATAGAAACCTATCGAAAACCTCCCTCGTCTCAACATCGCCATGCACGGCATCCGAATCTATAATATCAGGCATTGAATCTCCATCGATATGGTTCTGAATGATGGTTCCAAGTTCATCCAGAGTAATATCGTCTACAAAGAAATCAAGCTCCGCGCGAACATATTCGCAGTACGTGAAGTCTCCTATATCAGACGTCACCGAGGTCGCTTCAGAATCCCCTTCTGCAGTTAATTTGCATTGCTTATTTGAACCCTGGTCATCATTACTACCCTTTTCATCGGTAGAGTGGATTTTATAATCTGTTTGCGCCTTCAAATTAATTTCATCTTCCAGAGACTTTTTAACACCGTTGAGCCTCATGTCGCCTTCCAGCTGAGTCGCAGTGTAGGTTTCTTCTGAATTGCTGTTACTAGCATCCATATTATCGATCTTCTCAGGCGAGGCTATCAGATCACCATCATCCACCAACCTTCCGTTATTGTTTCTCTTGGCATCTGGCAAAGCCAGTCCACCATTCCAATACTCATCTCTCGGTCGCTTATTTTGAGAAACTTGTGAGGAGGCGGCCATCTCTGCAAAGAAGTGCTCTGATTAAAACAGAGAAATACATTCAACCATGGAGATTCGTCTTTATATCAGCAATAATTCTTCCTTGGGGGTTTAAGAGTGGATGGATGGCTCACAAGAGAATCCGCATAATGTGGAAGCTTCCCACCCCGCAGTCAAGTAGTTCGAAAAAAGTTAGAGGAGCCTAATCGATTTCATTCAAACTGACCACATTTCTTAATTCATTGCTGTCAGACCCTTTCCCACACGATGCACCCACCATTCAGCCTATTGTATGTTCGGGTGATCGTAGGCAGGCCTGGAATTTCAAATTGATCCTGCTAGTCAAATGGAAGTTGGTTGACGGTCAAATTTTTTATTATTATATATAATTTTTAAAATTATATTTATTGAATATTATTTTTCCTATATTATATTATATTTATATATATAATATTAATATAAAATTAAATTATAATTATTGAATAATTTTTTTTCTATTATACATGATTTGTTATTGAAATATAAAATTCATAATAGAAAAATTTTCAATTCATTTTATTGTTTTTTTAAACCCTCAGAATTATCTATTATACATGATTTGTTATTGAAATATAAAATTCATAATAGAAAAATTTTCAATTCATTTTATTGTTTTTTTAAACACTCAGAATTATCTTGGTATTAACAAAAAGATTGTAGTAAGTATATATAGTTTAAAAAAATAAGAACAAAAAAATTATTTGTTAAAATTCTCAAATTCTAATTGTTCTAAATCCTAACATAAGTTCTGGACCCCCCAAAAAAACTCTAAACAACATTAAAGTTACTCACAAAGCTTGAATGGTGTATCCATGTGGATTGATTCCTCTGTCTCGGATTGTGCTCTTGGACACTAACACCATTTTGATATTCCATTGCCCTTGCTGGTTGATTATATTTGGACTCAATCTTGTGAATGCATTAAAGAAGATATCACTTGTCTTATCATTTTACAATTCCTTTTTCATTTTTATTAAGAATTCAATCTTTGGTATGATAAAGAGTGTTAAATTGTTAGGAAATTCATCAGCGATGCTTTTAATGAGTCCTTAAAAATTGATAAGATCAATAAGTACAAAGTCCTATTTAAAAGGGAAAAAAAGATACTATATCAATAAAAGGAAAGAACAACTTTCACAACTATATAAGTTGGATCCTAAGAAGTTTTCTAGCAAAATTCTAAACCCCAATACTAAAGAAAATAATAGGATTCCCTTAAGGGATTGGAATTCCTACCTTAAAAGTCTTTACGAGTTGCCTAATGTCATGGACACCATTCCTATTATCCCTACAAACAAAGAAGTTGATGACATAGATTTCAGGGTTAAGCCACTTGCAAATGGGAAAACTAAGGACATTGAAGGCTACCGAGCTTAAATTTTTAAAATCGGAGGCCCTATCCTTATCCCTCACCTACAAAAGCTCTTTAATTTAACCCTGGACACAAAGCCTCATTGCTCCTATTTTTAAAAATGGGGATAGAAACATTCCCTCTAATTATAGGACCATTATGATTAGCCTGATGTTAGCCAAGCTTTGGGGAATTATTTTGGAAAAGAAGATTATCCTTTGGCTAGAAAGTCATAATAAAAGAGCTAAAAGCCACACCGGGTTTAGGAGATATCATTCAAGTGTGGACCATCTTGTCTTAACCACCATCAAAACCACGATCGACTCAAGCGAGGATGGCATAAAGATGCCCAGACTTGGCTAAACTGTTGGGGAATCATGGAAGACACCATTTTGCAGAATCAAGATACTATTAAAAAAAACATCAAATCAAAATTTAAGGAGAAATTGTGGTGTGATAAAGAGTTAGAGGAAAAAATAAAATTAATGTATTATAAGGATGTAATCAACCTTAATCTAGAAGATTAGCTTATCTGGCACTAAGAAACTTGAAGATGATAAACACTTTCTCTTATATTTCCAGCCCATATCCATATTAGATCTCATTTTCAAAATATTTTTCACACTACCAACCTTC
The DNA here is from genome assembly GCA_009831015.1 of Picea engelmannii. Classification (NCBI taxonomy): domain Eukaryota; kingdom Viridiplantae; phylum Streptophyta; class Pinopsida; order Pinales; family Pinaceae; genus Picea; species Picea engelmannii. The sequence continues at coordinate 1,145,800 of ML788647.1, forward strand.
CTAACCTCTAAACTCAACAAAAGTATGGTGATCTTGGAAAGCTTCTCTTAATGTTTTTCGAACAGAAACAAAATTTTAAAAAATCACAAGTAATCACTTACCCTCTTATGATCCCATAGAACAACTTGATCTAAGTGGGCGTTAATCATCATCATCATCATCATCATATTCAAAGTTTGTTGCTGCATAATGTAAATTTGGTTAGTCTAATTATATTTAAATTTTCTTGCTACATAGTGTAATGTAAATTTGGTTTTTCTGATCATGAGCAATCTCCATTATCAATGATATTTACTTATCTCTCCTCTCTTCTCTCTTCTTGCATATGAAATTTCATTTTCACATTAACCACTTTTTCCTTGCATTCCCAATTCTGATTCGTGCAACCCAAGAGCCTCCTCATCTCTTGTGTAATGACAATTTGAATTTTTCAAATACAAATGTCATTACAATTTTATTTATTTATTTTTTATTATACATAGCACTTTTTATCATTTTATTTGATTCCTAATAATTAATAAAAAAAAATTGATTTTTTTATTTTTAATTATAATAACATAATTGTCATTACAAAAATTAAAATTGAAAAAAAAATATTATAAATATCAATTTTTACCATT
>ML788647.1:1163078-1193085 GCA_009831015.1 Picea engelmannii
AAATAAAAAATAAAAATAAAATCTAATCTATTTTATTTTCAAAATAGAATCAAATCAAAAATAAAAAATATAAACTATTTACTATCTCTTCAATTTGACTAAGAGGATACCTACAAATCCTGATTTAAAATAGTGAATTTGGTCGAGTATTATCCAGCCTGCCTAATCCTCTTGTTTGTCAAATTAAAACTGGATTATTGATTTGTAAATGAAACCTTGATCAAACTCAGAAACAAGAGTAGGAGAGAAACTTTATTTTCTACATATCCCTTACCCATTCCAAAGTTATTCTAAAGAAAACAACAACACTGTGGTTTCTTACCCCTGGAGACTAGCCAAGGAGCAAAGTTTGGTTGAGCGAAGAGATAGAAATTGTGTATATTAACACACATGACTTTTATAGAATATTTTTTCTTACGTTTATGGTAGAGTTCAGCCATTTATTGCATATCTTTACACTCACAGAGAGGAAAGGGAAAGAAAAGAAAAACTGAGGCAAAACAAAATTTCTAAAATATGTTGTCCAAAAAACGAAGCATACCTATGAAACTATATCGTTTTTGAAAAATATGTCCGCAATGAATGTAAAATGACTCATTTTGGTTCTGGGTTTTAAAGGGTTTTGTCCAATTCATAGCGGTTTTCTTAGAATCCCTCCCAAAAAATCATGTCTCTGGAAAGAAAAAATGGGATTGAACAGACTGTAACAAAAGAGAATAGACCAACTGTGGGTTTAGATGGAAGTGGTAGGAGGTAAGCCCAAGCTAAAACGATGGAAATAAAATTAGGAACACACCAGGCAAACCATAACACAACAAATGGGGGTTTCAGTCATGAAATTTGGGTGTTTTGGGTAATGAATGTTTTAGAGTATGGAGTAGGCCGAAGACCCTAGCTCGTAATGAGAGAACCGTCGGTTCAAAATGACAATTGAAGAAAAGTATAGGGTACATCCCATGAGTGTTTAAATTTCATCATATGTAATGGGTGAAGATGTTAGGAGAAGATGTGTTTTACCATCCAAAACCATATCGAAAATTTAAAATCAAAATCGATTTATCAAGAATTTTAAATGAAACAAGCCTATAGTCCACTTCCCAATTGATTCTTGGTATACAACGCCTCCAAGATATAACTTTCAATCCAAGAACAACTCAGAATAACTATTTGATTGATATATGATAGACTTAAAAAATTCATTAAAATGAAATAGATGTAAGCCCATTGATCTTTAAGAACCAAGCCTTGGATTATAATGCGAAATCATATTTTCATGCTTGATTCATGCTTACAGTCATGAATCAAGCATAAAAATGCAAGATAAAAGTAAAACAAGAGTAATCGAATGTATTTTTCATAACCTAACAATCACCCTCAAACATCGATATTTAGGGGATAAGGTGATGGTAGCTACAGGAATTGCCATTTGTCACTTTACAAGGCAAAAATTATGTAGGGATGCCAACACCAATATTTTGAAAATGAGATCTAATATGGGTATAGGTTGGACAATCTAAGAGAAACTGCTTTTCATCTTCAACCTTATTAGTGTCAGAAAGGTGACACACTCATTCATCCCATGGAATTTTAGGAATTGACCAACGCGCAGTTTCACTATTGAGCTCATGAGAATTTCTTCTGATCTTAGCAATGATTATTTTTTTCTTTACAATTGGAAAAATAGATAGATAATTTTGATCTTCTAGATTAGGGTTGATTATATCCTTATAATACCTTAATTTTATTTTTCCTCCAACTCTTTATCACACCACATTTTCTCCTTATATTTTTATTTGGTGTTTTTTTAATAGTATCTTTATTCTGCAAAATGGTGTCTTCCATGATTCCCCAATAGTTTATCCAAGACCGAGCATCTTTATGCCATCCTTGCTTGAGTCAATGGTCGTTATGACTCGATTTTGGAGTAGTTTTAGGAAGCCTCTTGTCTTTCATGTTGTTTAAATTGTTCTTATACATTAGGTATCTAGTTATAGCCATGCTCTCAATGGGGGAGAGGCTTGTTTCTAAGAGGAGGATGAGATAGGGCATATTTCCTTTAATTTTGAGATTATATGTTATAAAATTCTTTTGTATTTTCTCTATCTTTCTCTAGGATTCAGGAGAGATGCTATAGCCCTAGAATTCACATACATAAATAATAATAGGTGTAACAAGAGTCTCAAAGAGGAGTTTCTTCTTATCCCAACTCCAAAGATCAACTAATTTACAATTTTTTTCAAGCCCATAATAATCTTTCCATGCCCCAATAATCCTTTTCTCAATGCTATAATTCCAATTGAGCTTGTGGTGAATATCAATTCCAAGATATTTGTATGAAGTAACTTCCTCCAAGTTGTTGTTTTCATATACAAAGGTATCATAAGGAATCTTATTGGATTTAATAATCATGACCTTAGTCTTATCAGTAATACCCATATTGGAGCAAAAATCCTAGAGGATTCTTAATTGGTTTTCAAGATCATGGGGACTTCTTTCCATAAAAATGATATCATTGGCATAAAGAAGAAGATTGATGACTATACCAGTGAGAGTATGGCTGACAGAGCCTGCTTTTTCCAAGAAATCTTCTAACTTGTCAATGTATATGCCAAAAATGGTAAGGGACAAGGCACAACCTTGTTTGACTCCAATATTGCAGTTAATCTCTTTTGACCAACCCTGAGCCCTCAATGTTTTTAAACATAACAATAATGTTCTCATACATCCTTATTGCATCAACCCTCAACTCAAGAGACACTTTTATCTTTTCCAACATATTCCAAAGGTTTTTCCTAGGAAACATGTCGGAAAGTTCAAAGACGGTTCATATCCAGTGTCGAAAGTCCTGGGTATTTATTCAGTAACGATGATGTGAGTTGATTTATGAAACATAAAAGGTAATAGCAAGGAAAATTGAATTCCCATATTTCAAGTGGAACCTCAAGAAACCTCCCCTTAAAGAATGCCTTCCACTTAATAATTTCTTTGTATATTATAACATTTAAATAAAAAAAAATTATATAAAAAAATTAAAATTAAAATTAATATTAGAAAATTGACATATATATATATATATATATATATATATATATATATAAATTTTTACCAATTTATTTGATTCCTATCAAAAATTAAAAATTAATAAGTAACACATGATATAACATTTTTATTTCAAATTCAAAATGTGTGAATATTTTATTTGATTGATAACAAATATTAATAAATAATAGATAATATAATATATTTTATTTTATTAACATAAATATTACTAAAATTTAAAGTTAGATTTATATAATAATAATAAAATTTTAAAAGAATTTATATCATAACAATTTACTAAAAATGATATTTATATTATAAAAATTAAAATTAAAAAATATTTATATTATAAAATTTAAAATTAAAAAAAATATTATACATAACATTCATGACAAAGATTAATAAGTAATACATAATATACCATTTTATTAATGGCATAACCATTTTATTATATTAACACATTTTTTTATTAACAATTTTTTTTTCATGATAAAGGTTAATAAGTAATGCATAATATAACATTTTTATTAATTGTATGACCATTTTATTACATTAACACGTTTTTTTATTAGAGAAAAAGTTCTTTTACTTAATAATAAAACATTTTTTTTTAGAAAAAAGTTCTTTTACTTAATAAAAAAATGTTTTCAAACACTTTTTTATACGACAAAAAAAATTTCATAACAAAGATTAATAAGTAATACATAATATAATATTTTTATTAATTGTATGACTATTTTATTACATTAACAATTTTTTTAATTAGATTTTTATTTTTTATTTTTTATTAAGTAAAAGTAATACATATGATTTATAAGAAAATCAAACCAATTTTTTTAAATGCAAAGAAAGATAAAAAAAATCTCACATTTAATCTATAATATTAAAAATCATACTATACAAAGTTTGAAGCTTCTATTTTTTTTTGTTTATTTCTTTTTTTCTTTGAACACTGAACAAGATGTAAAACAAAAAAAATCTTTAGCTATGAAACATAGCTTATAATATAAAGAAATGCTAAAGTGAAATCTAAATTCTCTTTACTCTATTAAAAATAATTTTGAAAATTTTAATAATTTTTGACACTACATCATTGTAAAACTTCATCACAATCTTTTATAATTTTGCAGGAGAGTGATATATACATAACACCTTTAGTTTGACATTCTCGTATACATACTTTAACTTATAACCTCACATAACATCAAAACCCTTATTTTTTCTTTCAAATATATAAAATTCAAAACTTTATAAATATATTTAATGGTAAATTTTTTATACATTTCCATAAGCTAATTTTAATTTCTAACCTCACATAACATCAAAATATCAAAATCCTTGTTTCTTATTTCAAAAATTTTGGAGAACACATAAGTGTAGATTCTAATTAAAAATAATTTGGAGAACACATTAGTGTAGATTCTAATTAAAATGACACATTTATTATTGCATAATAAGTGAAAAGCTATTAACCTGTAATATAAATACTTTACAATCATGAAATACACCTCACTAAAATGACAAGTTCATTTTTATTATTGTATAATAAGTGAATTACATTATAAATATAAATACCATGTAATTATTTTAAAAGAGTTTTACTTAATTAGAGTGAAAATATCCATTAAAATTAAGTCAACTTATCTCAATTAAAATCATAGTGAAAATTTTCATTGAATTATAATTAGTAACAACCACTTTATAAAAATGATTGATATATGTTTATGGACGTTATTTTCCACCTTTCCAAATCAATGGCTTAGAAACTATTGAAATAACCATTGACCTTAATATATTATTAATACATACCCCCGATGTGGTGCCACGTTGTGAATCCCAACCATCTGGAAGAGTGCAGAGCCTCACCTTAAATGGGGTAGGCCGCTCCCCATCCCTTCAACATTAATGATGAGAGTTGGCCATTACTCCAGTCCTCTCGACAAGAGACCTCTCCCTCACGGGAAAGGGCCGACCCTGCAAACATTTACGATGAAGGAGTTAATGAAGAGGCACGTCTCGTTGGCCCTCAATATTTTGAATGAGCCGAGCCATAAACACATTCAGTTCAACTTTACTCTACATCCCTCTCGCAATTGTGCACTTTGGTGTGTTATTCAGTCCACACTGTGTTTTTTTTTTATCCTTTGCTTCATTTAGATGCCTAGGGAGAGAGGGAAACCTCGTCATGGTTCATATTGGTATACCCATGCTAATCAATGATAGTAGAGGAAACAAATGGAGCAAACACTCTCTCTTTCTCGCGCCATTCTACGTCAAAGAGAAAAGGTAGATGGACATCCCCCCATGGATTTTGTAGAGGATACTTCTCCGGGGGAGTCTGTTTAAACCCTTCCAGAACACCTCCTACTCACTGCATAGGATAATTGACTGCCCACAAGACATTTTCGTGAAGCAAACACTTTGGTAGCCCCCAAGAATCAAACAAGGAGTCGCAGTGATGCAGATTTTGGAGACGAATTCCCCACTTGCTACATAGAGGAGGAAATTTATGAGGAAATGGTCTCATTGGAGCTCAAGGCTGAGCACCCCATGGACACAAGCGGCGAGGACGAAGGAGCAGGAGCAGAAGAACCAGGGGAGGTTGCCCCAAACATGCCAATGGAAAATAGGTTGGAAGTCTCTCTAGAAGGGGGAGGAGAAATCCCAGTGCCACCTCCCATGCAGGACCAGTGGTGCACCCCGCCACCTTTCCTCCACCCGGAGCACTTGGACCTCATGTTTGACATGCGGGGACAGATGGCAGACCTTGTCCACTGAGTCCTCCTCATGTGACAATGTTTGGACATGCTATTCGACATGTATTCTAGTGCCCCAACAATGCAAAAGTGCCCAACCTACACCCAACCATTTGTGATGCAGGCCAGAGGAGTGGAACAAGAGGACGAGGCTGACAGGGCCACCAGGCAATCAGCTTGGTCAAACTTTAGTTTTTCTTATGCTTAGGATTATGTTTTGTTTTAGTTCTTATTGCCCAGATCCATGCTCAAGATTCTAGGGGCTCTCTATAACACCACAAACATCATTAAGACTATGGATTTCCATCCGACTTGGTTTCCTTCGGGCATGATAGATGGCGAAACCCCCTTTTTTAAAAAGGAAAACACGAGCTTCCAGATGTGTTGGTTTCCAGTAAAATGGCGGCACAACTGACAACCTCAGCTCAATTGTATTTCTTTTTGCCACGTAATATAGCAGGATTCACCATTTTTTACTCTCTCTCTCTCTCTCTCTCTATATATATATATACATTATTGTTGACATGGTTAATTATTAATATTAATTAATAATTATTGTATAAAGGGTATATCTGTACAAAATACATGCATACTCTTAGAGTACCCCTTGTATAATATAGCTAATTATGTACATTAATAATAACTAATAATATAGTTTATTATTTTTACTCTTATAATTAATTATTAATTAATAATTAATAATGTATTATGTATAATAACAATAATGTATTAATAATATTTGTAAAGACTATATTTATGACTAATAATGACCAATTAATAAAGTATTATAAATACTTAATTAATAAATTTAATAAAGTATTATTATGTATTAATCTCATTATTAATAAAATATTAATAATAGTTGTAGTAGTTATTATTATTATTATTATTAACTAATACTCCTTGTATATTAGTAATAACTATGTTAATTAATCCTAAAAACTCTAACCACTATGATAACTCAAACCTTAATAATAATAATAATATCCTAACCCTAATAATCATTGACATATTAATATATTATTAATAAATTATTGTGAACATTGTTAATTATTAATATTAATTAATAATTATTGTATTAAAAATATGTCTCTATAATATAGATACATATTCTTAAAGTATCCTTTGTATAATATAGTTAATTATGTATATGAATAATAATTAATAATATAGTTAATTATTATTATAATTATTAATATGTATTATGTATAATAACAATAAAATATTAGTAATATTATTAATGACTATAATTATGATTAATAATAATAATTAATAACAAATTATTAATATTTTATAAATAAATTAATAAAATATTATCTTGATTAATAATAATAATTAATAACAAATTATTAATATTTTATAAATAAATTAATAAAATATTATCTTAACGTAGTTAAAAATAAATCATTATTAATAAAATGTATCACTCCTACTTAAGTTTAATTAAATAATATATAAATAAAAAGAATCTTTATGAAAATGCTAGGAAATCCATACACATAACTTAGTCGGGTTGAAGGAGAACGTGATAATGGTTCTCCAATTTCAGTGAAAATTTGTTAGTAAAATGCCCTTTGACCCATGGATAGTGAATGGTGAAGACAAGTACACATTATTAAGATTAAAAGTTGAGACTAATGAAAATTTGCACTAAGTAATGGCAGATTCTTGTACAATCATAAAAGCTTATTACGTAAAAAAAAATTTAAACCAAAAAAATTTAAAATGCCATTGGAATTTTACAATTTGAATTCGTATGATTTTAGATTACTCAATAATATTTTTATACCACGTATGAAAACTCAGCTATGTAAAGGCACTTGTTGCCGAAAGACAAAGCTCACCATTTTTACAGTTAGGTGAGTTATTGAGAAACTTACGTCTTTTGGGCAGATATATGGAGAGCTACTTTAGCCTTTGGCGTCACATGACAATTTTAAAAAAATAATTAACCACTCACTCTTCATTTTTAATTTTAATTCATTTTTTTTCTTAAATAAAAATGAGTAAATCCTATCACTATGTTGTCATTGTAAAAATAGACGCATGTCATTGGCCTGCCACCTATTCCTACAAACTAGTGGAAACTAGAACAAGTGATCGCTTATTATACTTTAGGAAAAAAAACTCATCTGCCACTTTTCGTGACAATTGGAAACCAAAGCACATGGAAGATGATTGTCCCGATAGAGTTGTCTTTGCAAACTAGAACAAACTAACAACTTCTGAAAAAAGAGAACTAGACAGGAATTATGGAGAGTAATAGTGTAGAATAACAAGAAGGAAGCACCATCATTGTGCTAGTGGAGCTTAGAGGACTACACAAAACTGATCATTGGCACCATGAGATTTGTCGTTCGAAGCTCCTAGGAGAGTGTTGTCGTTGGGATGTAGCATGAAGGGTTGTGCATAGGTTGGGCATCGCTACTTGGCCGGTGCATTCGAGAATGTGTCAAACAACATATCAATGTGATTTCTAATGAGAGTGTCCCGATGAAGATGGTCCGTCATGTAACTTCTGAGATCGAAAATGAGGTCCAGTTGCTCCATGTTGAAGAGGCTAGGGGGAGTTGGGTCGAATTATGGAATTGCATTCAGCGATGGAGGCATCAAGATGAAGAAATTTTCCTGCATAGTGCTGGTGGCCCCATCCTTGTCTGCCACAGCTCCTGCAGCCGCTTCATTGGTGTTACCCTGGATGTTAGTGCCTGGAGCCATGTCGAGGAGTTCCTCTAGGAATTCCTCCTAAAAAATGAAGTTCGCGCCTTCCATTGCAGCTTGAGTACCTGTATCATCTTTTTTGGTGTTGGGGTGTAATTAATCGTCCATGACCATGTAGAGGAGGGGTTCTGGTGGAACCTTGATAGGTTACTCCAGGAATTCCTCCTCAACGTAGGCCATTGGTGGAGTTGGTAGCCTCACGGTGCACTGAATCCTAGCAATGGACAGGGCATGTTCCATATTCTGCAGGCATCTTTGTTGGGTAGCATAACTACCAACAAGGTCCTCACCTCGACTTTCCTCTCTCTCTTAGCATGGCTGAGCCAGGGGGGCAAAGAATCCACTTAATTATAACCAGGAGAACCCATTGTGCAATAACTCAATTCTCGAAAGGAACAAGGTGACAGAGCTCGAAGGAGAAATAGTGCAAGCCAGGGTTGGGCGGGAGAGATATTCAAGGAGCGGACATGATTGTTGTACTCACCCGCATCCTACCATTAATCCACAATACCACCATTAAAATGACACATGGGAGCTATCCTCCCTTTCTCTGCAAGTAATTAAGGTTTCTCGCCATTCAAGACTGAGGTGAGGGACAACGACTGGCCATATTTACGACATAATTAATGGGAGGGTTGTGTAGCCTCCTTGCGCTATGTGTCACCCCATCCAGGATTGCATAATCATATATTAATAAAAAGTGTGTTCCTCTTTTAAATTTCCTCCGTATGTTCGGGTATTCGTTTGTTTTATCTTTCACATATCGACATCAAGTTTGATTTTTCATACATAGATATATAATTAGAAGCGATCTCGTTTGCTGAATAGAAAAATGAAAGAGATGTTTCTTCTATTAATAAGTATCTATAGTTACAGTTGTATGAATTTATAAGCGAAGAAAACAAATGAACATAGAAATCACATGAAGTGTTGTGGCTCTACAATCGATTTCATTGAATCCTTAATCAAGCACTCTATAAAATCAAGCCCTGTGTAGAAACTTGATCGATTTCATTGAATCCTTATTCCTTAATCATTGAATATATCAAGCATTGAGAGATGGAAACTTTTACAATCAAAACCTCACTATTAATCATCCCTTAGTCCACTATTGAGAGATAATGTGATTATCCATACAAATAAGGCAACTATTCTTGGTTAGGGTTATGATTGTCATAGTTATTACGATGGGTATTTTATCATTTTTTTATAGGGTATTGTATTTGATATTAATATATGTATGTGGAGATGAGGGCATTAGGAGGATATTTAAAGTCCATATTCATGCATGTTAAAGTAACATGCACATATCTCTCCTGCTCCACGAAGACTAAATTTTTAGAGCTCTCAATCTATAAATCTATTCATTTGCTCTGCTCGGAGCAACAATATATTGTATCATATCATATAATGGAGAAATACAACACTGGTATTCTAAAAATTGCTAAAATTGTATAGTTGTTAAATAGTTGATCACATCATAAGAGAAAATAAATAGAGAAATGCATCCAACATGTCGACTATACATTGACAGGGTTAGTATTTACAATCATTCATCTCTTTTCTATGTCCAAATCATACATTTGAAGGAAATATCTATTGGATCAATAGTGCACACAGTCTACTCTGCGCAACAGAGTTACAAATAATGGGCATCAAATAGGCTATGTGACAGAATTCTCAATGCCACTACGTAGTACACAGACTTCTTAGTTTGATGCACGCTGTGAATGCACACACTTAATGAAATGATTTATGTATGCATAAAAATGCAATGTTATGCTTAGCACATAAACTTAGAAATGAGACAGAAACTTTGTCAATACACAAAAAATTATATTAATTAACTTCAACATTGTGCGCAAATACAAAATAAAATGACAGAGATGAGCTTCAGCTCTAATGACTTCTTCTTTCAACTCTCCAACTGTTGTTGGTTCTCTCTACCTCTTTGCTTCTTCTCTATGCATCAACTGCTTCTCTTCAACATTTTTGACTAACTAAGAGAATCAAACTTATATAGATGCTGGCTAAGACTTCCTACAGATTCTAAGACTAGCTCAACATTAAAGACTATCATTAATTTTAATGAATCTTCAACCCCTTACCAGATCTCGATAAGGTAGAAATGGGATCCATTTATAACTTCTTTCTTGCCGACTGAATTTTGAGTAAATGTGAAACTTTGCACTTACATACTGTCAGACTATCTGAATGAAATTTTGGCTACTGACAAACTGACTGATAGACAGATCAATGGAGACTTAAAAATCTCACCAAATTGTAATTATTATTTCCAGCAACCCCCCTTAATTATAAGTTGGTGGGATAACAACAGAAAATTACATCAAAAATTTGAGTTTTCATTTTATTGTCACTAATGTTTTATTGCGTGGACTCCCAGAATACTAGGCATATGCTGAAATGCATCTCTTGCTAAAGCTTTTGTAAAAATGTGTGCAACATGTTCTTTTGACTTGCAAAATTCTAAACAGATCTTTTTGTTATTCACCAATTCTCTGATGAAATGATACCTTATATCATTGTGCTTGGTTTTCTTGTGAAACACATGATTCTTTGATAACTTGATGGTTGAATTGTTGTCATAGAAAACTGTTGTTGGTTCTTGTTGTTCCTACAACAAAGCTTTTAACATCCTTCTCATTCATATTGCTTGACAAGTTGCACGTGTAGCTACGACGTACTTTTCTTCTACTGAATAAAGTTTCACTATGGGATGCTTCCTTAATGCCCTTGATACCATACCCATTCCAAAATGAAATGTGTACCCAGAGGTACTTTTCCTGTCATAAATGTTGCCTCCACAATCACTGTCAGTATATCCCATGAGTCTGAAATTTTCTAAAGTGGAGTACTTAATGCCAAAATCTTTTGTTCCATTGAGATATCTTAAGATTCTCTTTCTTTCTTTTGATGTGATTATTTTGGAGTTTCCATGAACCTTTAAATTAGGCTCACTCCATACATAATGTCAAGTTTTGTTGTTGTGACATACATAAGACTGCCTACCAGTCTTTTAAATAGTGTGGGATCCACTTTGGACACTTTATCTTCCTTGATTAACCTCAATCCTGTTATGACAGGTGTTGGTGCTACTTTTGAATTCACCATATTGAATATTTTCAATATTTCATGCGCATACTTGGATTGTGAGATAAATATGCTTGTTTTGGACGGGTGGACTTATATTCCTAGAAAATATCTCATAAACCCCAAATCAGTCATTTCAAATTCATCCTTCATGACTATCTTGAATTCTTCTATGCCAAAGTCAACTGTAAATATCAAATCATCCACATATAAACAAACAATTAACACATTACCTTTCTGATTTGATTTGATGTACAATGTTGGCTCATTTTCACTTATTTGAAATCAATTATGTGTGCGATAGAAATCTATGCGATTGTACCAAGGTATCAGAGATTTCTTTAATCCATACAATGTTTTATTCAATATGTATACTTTGTCTTCTTGTCCTAGAACCTCATAACCTTGTGGTTGTTCTAAGTTTCCATTTAGAAATGTTGACTTTACATCCTTTTGATAAACTGGCCATTTGTATTGCGCGACAATAGCTAACAAGGTTCTGACTATGTCCATGCGCACAATTGGTGCAAATGTTTCATTGTAATCAATTCCAGGTTGTTGTGTAAATCCTTTCGAAAATAACCTTTCCTTGTACTTCCATACATTTCCTTATGCATCTTGCTTGGTTTTATAAATCCAATTGACACTTATCACATCCTTATCTTTAGGTAAATCAACCAAATTCCATGTTTGATTGTTCTCTATGCATCTTATTTCTTCATCCATGGCTTGTGCCTGCACATCATCTTTGACTAGTTCTACAAAGGTTAATGGATCATTTATTTGTGAAAATAGAGAAAAAATTGAAAATGAATTTGTTGCATCTTCATTATAGATGTTGCACACAATTCTTTTCTTTATTGGTAACAAACTTGCTAAATTTGGATCTGGAGATGTAGAACTGCTTGGATCGCTTGTTGGTGTTTGTTGCACTCTAGGTGTAGACTACACACCTACTGTTCTTACTGGAGTATTCTGCATGGTAGTTTGCGTTGCAGTGCCAGATGTAGACGGGATTGTGCATCGAATTGTGCATGGTGTTTGAACCACTTCATCTTCTATCTCATCACACTCTATTGCATTAATAATTTTAACTGTCTTTGCTATGGTTCCATCCCATGCTTCATTCTCCACGAACTGAACATTATGGTTGATTATGATTTTTCTTGCGACTGAGTTATATATGTTGTATCCTTTTGTTTCTTCATAATACCCAACAAATATACATTTTTGTCCTTTTTTTTCCAACTTCCTTCTCAATTCATCTAGTGCATGTATGTATGCGACACAATGAATTTTTTTTAAGCACACCACATTATGCTTTGAACCTGTCCAGGCTTCTCGAGGAACTCTATTCTTCACATTGTTTCTTGGACATCTGTTCAAGATGTATATTGCATTTTCCACTGCCTCAGCCCAATACTCATTTGACAAATGTTTGGTTGTCAACATATTGCACGACATTTCCATGATGGTTTTTTTCTTTCTTTTTGCGACACAATTTTGCTGTGGTGTGTATCATGCAGTAAATATTTTGTAGATGCCATGAACTTCACAAAAGTTCTGAAATTATATTGAAATGTATTCTCCTCCTCTGTCTGTTATGAAATTATCTTGAAATTATCATCAATGAATGTTAGAAAATAAGTACTGCCTCATATTGACAGAGTTTTCATTGGTCCACAAATATATGAGTGTATTATTTCTATTGGAGCTTTTGCTCTATAAGACTTGCCAACTGGAAATGATTCTCTATGTTGCTTGCCAAATATGCATCCTTCACATATCCTTTTTGTTTTCTCAACCAATGATAATCCTTTTACCATATCCTTTGTCTGTAGCAATGCCTGACCTCCATAGTTCAAATTTCCAAATATGAAATGCCATAACTAGGAATAATCATGTATTTCAAATTGGAATGTTTCCTTCATCTTTGTGTCGTTTTCTAATTTCTTGATACTACACGCACTATTTTCTTCATTATAACTGCGCGCACTATTTTCTTCATTATAGATGCGTGCACTTTCTATTGTAAATACAATGTATGAACACACACTTTTTCCTTTACTAATTTTTTTCGTTTTATTCTTCTTCTTGGATGGCTTCAATGTCAATGGGAACATCATGTTACTTGCCATTTGGATTTTTTCAATAAGAATATTACTTGGGAATTTATCCATAATCACATAGTGATTATCTTCCATGTATATTATGTATAATTTTTGTAATAGTTGCCCTATACTCATCAGATTATGCTTCAGACCAGAAACATAATATACATAAGACATAAGGTTTTTCTCTCCTTGTCTATTTAAAATTCTTATACTTCATTTTCCTAAGACATTGACTTGGATGTATGTTCCAAGTGTAACCTTGGTTTGGACTGACTCATCCAAACTAGAAAACAATTCTATGTTTCTTTTCATGTGGTTACTACAGCCTGGATCTAAGTACCATATGTCACATGGACTTGCTTGAGAAACATTTCACTTAACTGGTGACACTCTATTAGGAATTTCTACTTCTCTAGGCACATATATAACACATGCCATAAACATAGGGCGAGTTTGGTTATTTGTTTTATGTCACTGATCTTGACTTTGATTGTTCTAATTATACTGTCTCTTTCTGCAGTCATATGCATAATGTCCATACTTTTTATAGTAGTGGCATTTAATCTTTGTTTTGTTAGTTCTTTGGCAACTTGACTGACTAGTAATTGGGTTTTGACATCTTCAACTAGTATTTCCAGGATTGCTATTGCATCCACTTCTATCAAAAATTCTTCCTCTGCCTCTAGAGTTATCTCTCCCCCTTTCTCTTCCACGGTTTATAAATGACTTTTCGGAAAATGCATTCTCTCATGGCATGCTTGATATATTCAATATGTGTTCATGATTGATGAGGGAAGCTTGCAGTTCATCTAGACTAAACTGACTGAAGTATTTTCTCTCTTCTAGGGTCACAACAAGGGTATCAAACTTAGGAGGAAGACTCCTAAGTACCTTCTCAACAAATTTTCCGTCTTCTATGGTTTCACCATGAGACTTAATCTGATTTATCATTCCAATGACATGGGTGTAGAATGAATCTACTGTGTCTGAATCTTTCATTGACATAGTTTCAAAATATCTTCTAAGAATCTGTATTTTTGTAGTCTTTATTTTTTCCATACCTTGATAAGAGGTTTGTAATATGTCCCATGTATCCTTGGATTTATTTTCTCATGAAACTCTTGAAAGTATTCTCTCATGCATGTCTTGATGTATGTAAAACAATGCCTTTCCATCCTTCTTTATTTGATCTTTCAAGAAATATTTCTCAGCTTGTGTGAGAGAATTATATGTTTCTTGATATATTGGTTCCACATAGCCATTCTCGACTATTTCCCATACATATTGACCTCATAACAAAGCCTTCATGGTGAAGGACCACATCTCATAATTGTTTCCTGTAAAAGTGGGAGGTTGCAGGTATGCAGTAGAACCCATATTTTACTTTCAACAATGTTTCTTCTCTGATAAACATGTTCTGATACCAATTTGAAGGAAATATCCATTGGATAAACAGTGCATCTAGTCTACTCTACGCAACGTAGTTACAAATATTATGCACCAAATAGGCTACATGATAGATTTTTCAAGGCCACTACGCAGTACACAGATGACTCAGTTTATTGCACATCGTGAATACACACACTTAATGAAATGATTTATGTATGAAGAATAACAAAGTGATATTCTTAGAACATAAACTCATAAATGAGACAAAATTTTTATCAATACACAAAACTTGATATTAATTAACTTCATCGTTGTGCGTGAATACAAAATGGATTGACAGAGATGAGCTTCGGCTCTAATGACTTCTTCTATCATGTCTTCAACTGTTGCGATTTCTCTCTACCTCTCAACTTATTCTCTATGCATCAATTTCTTCTCTTCAACATTTTTAACTAACTAAGCGACTCAGACTTATATAGACACTGACTAAGACTTCCTACAGAAGATAAGATCGACTCAACATTAAAGACTGTCATTAATTCGACTGAGTCTTCAACCACTTACCATAGCTTGATAAGATAGAAATCGGCTCCATTTATGATGCAGGAGCATTGCCAACTCAGTAAGCGTGGAGCCAGTGCATGTGTTTTTAAACACATGACATATAAGCTTGATAACTCTTTTTGAATTTTCATTTAAGATGAAGCGCCATATCCTTCAATGAAATATTTATGAAGGAGCGCCTGTTGTATTGTAGCAGACCTTGAGCCTTACACTTTTTTCTGAATTAGATAGGAGGCATTTATTAGATTTAATGCAGGTAGATAGATGTTTAAGTCTAGATTAGACAGTTTTAGAGTCTGAGAGGGAAAACGGATATAGACACCCTCAATTGTACATTGTAACATTATTCAGAATCATTCATTCAGGATCAAGAAGAAAGAGCAAGAAGAGAACTTGTGAAGAACACTCATGTACATATGTTTTTGAATTAATAGAAGAGAGTCTTTGATTCAATCTCATGGCTGGTGTTGTCTCTCTGTGTATGTTGTTTATGTGCTCATGAATGTTTGTTTTCTGGTCATGCATTTGCTTTGAATATGTTGTGCTTAAGATTTCAGAGGTTTAACTGAAGTCTGAGAGAGGAGAGAATAAGTTTCAATTGTTTCTCTGTCTGAGCTATGAGATTCCTGCATAGAGTGCAGTTGAATTCATCCGCATAGAGTGCGTTGATGAGGCTCGACAGTTAAACCCTTATTCTCATTCACCCAGAAGTTGGTTTGGGCTGGTAGAGTTGTGCAGGAGAAGTGCATACTGAACTTGAAGTCTCAGTGGTTAGTCTGAGCAAAGGAAGGCATAGACTACTATTGCCAGAAGTGCACAGAGTCTGAGAGACTAAACACTTTGAGAGTTTTTGAAGGTTGAGCATGAGAAGTGTGCGCAAAGTCTCTGAGAGAGTCAAACTGGAAAATATTAGAAGGTTTAGCACCTTTGTAACATCGTTAAGGAAGTACACAGGAGTGTGTGCCAGAATGATTCGAGCAAAGAGTTGCAGGCGCAAGTGTCAGAAGACAAGCTCTGAGAATACCACTTAGCCATCTTCAAGGAATCTTCAAGGAGGAGAAATCGACGGTCAGGATTCACCGAGGGAACTAGCGAAATCCCGTCAGCCGTCAAATCTCAGGGAGTTGTGCAGGGTTTAAGCCCCAACGAGCAGAGGAGGAGTCATCGAGATATTGGTGATATCGGGGTTTCATAAGGTAAGAGACTTGAGCCCTTGAAAGTCTCGAAATCCCAACGGAGGATCCTAGCCGTTGATCTCTGCAGGACACGTGTCAAGGAGACATGCACCATCAAAGTTTTTTCCATCGGGATATCAGCGTTTTCGAGGACATAGAACACTCACATATTGAAATCATGATCAGCGATTTCCCGACGCGGTTAGAGCCATTGATCGGAGGGACACGTGGTGAGAGATCCCGAGGAGTCGGGGTTCGACATTTCGGGGTTTCCGCGTGCAAGGAAAATGCCGTAGCAGAAATCGCAATCTCATGATATCCGATAACCTGATAAGGAGGGGTGACGTGGAGGAGGACACCCGCACATTTATCGGGGATCAGATTTTTGGGACTTTCACTGTTGTAGAAATCGCTGCAGGAGGAATTCCGAAACTCCGAAGCGCGATAGCCATACGATCGCGTGTTGAGTGGAGGACAGGTGTCGGAGGATCAAGCCACGTCTTGAGGAGACGAAAGGTGGCATCGTATATCAGAGATCGGGGATCGAAAATCCCAGGAGCATGAGTTCTTTTCATTGCAAATTCGCAAACTCCGAAATCCCGATAAGGGGGGAAGGACACGGTCGCGTGGACTGGTAGGTCATGTGGGAAAGGAATAGCCGGAGGGGCTAGCGTCATAGCGGGAGTTCCATCAGGGATCGGGAATCGTGGATTCATGAGAGAAGAAACTCATGACCTTAAATACGCCGATTTCCCGATAGGGAAATCCCTGACAGGAACAAGGGAGCATTGGCCTCGAGACCCATCAGGGTTTGGGGTTTTGGATAGCACGAGGAACATGCCCACAAGGTTCACAACAACGTGAAACCCAATTTCCAGAGAAGACTGTAGGGAGATCAGTAAGAGCATCCTGTGGGTGACAAAGGGTCTCGATAAGGGATTTGAAGAAGCCATTTAGCTCTTTGGGTTTTGGGGAAAAGAAGGTCCTGGTAGTTGCGGACGTGCCCTGGGTGGTGTGATTGCATCAAGTGGTATCAGAGCTAGGTTAATATCTTTGTTTTCTTTAATAGAGGAGAAGAGGAAATTTCACCATGCCGCTGAGAAGAGATAGACAATCACCCAATCCAGAGGGGGAAAGGGAATCGTCCAGAGAAAGAGGTAGGCTAGGGAAGAATTTGGAAGTAGAAAGAAAACTGTAAGAATAACACTCTATGATTGTGGATATGTGAGTAAAGCAAAGGTGCAAAGCTGATGCAGGAGATACCAGTGAATCCGAGGAGGAAGGTGACGCTGGAAAAGGAGTAGGAGAAATCCTAGTGGAAGATGCAGCAAATGAGCGATTAGTGAAAGCTATCGCCTGGATGAGTTCAAAGACAAAGATGGACATTCCAACTTATGAAGGAAATCTGGATGCAGAAGAGTTACTAGATTGGATCTGAGCTCTTGACACCTACTTCGATTATGAAGACATCAAAGAAGATAAAAAAGTAAATCATGTTGTCACGAAATTGAAGGGACATGCAACATTATGGTGGGACGAGCTTCAAGCAGATAGACGCTGCAAAGGTAAGAAAAAGATCAAAAGTTGGGATCGAATGGTTGTGAAGATGAAAGAAAAATTCATCCCAAGGGATTATCAAATCACACTGTTCAGGAGGATGCAGAACCTGAGGCAGAAATTGATGACGGTGAAGGAATACACCGAAGAATTTTACAAGATCAATATCAGAGCGGGTCATCGGGAGAGCGATGATGAAAAAGTAGCCAGGTATATGAATGGCTTAAGATACTATATCCAGGATGAGATGAGTATGGCAACCATCCGAATGGTAGAGGATGCATATTAGATGGCATTAAAAGCTGAGGAGAAGCTAAGTCGTAAGCCAGGACAGCGAGGCCGAGGTAGGAACGAACCAAAAGGTAAGTCCATTGCTCAAGATAGGTTCCAGAAATCTAAGGATGATTGGAAAAATCCTCAGATAAGAACAGAAAGAGGTGTAAGTTCACAGCGAGGCCAGGAAACTGAACAGTGAAGGCCGCAGACAGAACAAGGCGGAGGATATGCTGACGCCAATACTTTTCCTCGTAGCAGAGGTAGAGGAAGAGGCAGAGGTGGAGTCATCACATGCTTCATATGTGCAAAGAATGGACACAAGGCAGTTGATTGTCAAGATAGGAGGAAGGATGGAGGAGAAGCTCACATCACCCAAGCACAGAGGCGAGATGCCAAGGAAGAAGACGCAGAAGACGGAAGGTCATTGATGATGTGCAAGGTTCTCTTAACACCCGAGAAGGAGGTGGAGGACGCAGTTCAAAGAAATAGGATTTTTAGAACCACATGCAATACCAAAGACAGGAAATGCTAGGTTATTGTGGATAGCAGAAGCACCGACAATCTCGTTTCGACCGATATGGTGGAAAAGTTGGAATTGGAAACAACTGATCACCCGAGGCCATACAAAGTTTCATGGCTGCAGAAGGGACATCATGTAAATGTCACTAAACAATGCTTAGTTGACATCAATATAGGAAGATACAATGATAGGATTTTATGCAATGTTATTCCTATGGATGTATGTCACGTATTTCTAGGCAGACCATGGCAATATGACAGAAACATAATTCATGATGGGAAGATGAATACGTACACTTTGGAGAAGAATGGAAGAGTGCATACGCTGAATCCAATTAAGGATAAAGAAGTAAAACCAGAGCCGAGAAATACTATACTTCTCATGAGTGGGAAGGAACTTCTGGCATAAGTAAAGAAGAAGGAAGATCCACAATTCTTTGTGGTCAAGAAACCGGAAGTTGTTTTGACCAGCACAAGAGTGGATGATGTGCCAAAGGAAATTCAAGAACTATTGGAAGAGTTCGTTGATATAGTGGTGGACGAATTACCTCATTCGTTGCCACCGATGAGGAGCATAAGCCATCATATAGACCTCATTCCAGGAGCAAGTTTGTCGAACAAAGAAGCATACAGGTTGACACCATAGGAGAACGAAGAGGTCAAAAGACAGGTACAAGAGCTGCTGGATAAAGGACTGGTCAGGGAAAGTCATAGTCCGTGTGCCATTCCAACAGTACTAAGTCTGAAGAAAGATGGAGGTTGGAGAATGTGAACTGATTCTAGAGCCATTAACAAGATAACCATCAGGTACAGGTTTCCATTACCACGGATGGATGACTTGATGGACTGTTTAAGTGGAGCCAAATTTTTTTCAAAAATTGATTTGAAAAGTGGATACCATCAGATTCGCATGAGGGAAGGCGATGAGTGGAAGACAGACTTCAAGACCAATGAAGGGTTGTACGAATGGCTAGTCATGCCATTTGGCTTGACTAATGGACCAAGTACATTCATGAGGCTGATGAATGAAGTGCTGAAAAAGTTTATTGGTAAGTTTCTCAATGTTTATTTGGATGACATCTTAATTTTCAGCAAATCAAAAGAAGAGCATCTAAAGCATTTAGCTGCAGTAATGAGGAAACTACAGCAAGAGAAGTTGTTGGTCAACATGAGGAAGTCTTCATTTATGAAGAGAGAACTCATTTACTTGGGGTTTGTCATATCGGCAAATGAATTAAAGATGGATCCAAGTAAAGTAGAGGTGATTAAGAATTGGCCATCACCGATGAATATTTTCGAGGTAAGAAGTTTCCATGGATTGGCAAGTTTCTATAGGAAATTCATTAGGAACTTCAGTGGAATTAGCGCAACAATGATGGACACATTCAAGAAAAGACATAAATCTTTTCATTGGACTGAAGAGGCAGAGAAAAGCTTCAATCTGTTGAAGCAAAAGATCACCGAACTGCCGGTTTTGGTATTGCCGTATTTTACAAAGGTATTCCAAGTGAAGTGTGATGCAAGTGGATTTGCCATAGGAGCGGTCTTGAGACAGGAGGACAGGCCAATCGCATATTTCAGCGAGAAGATGGATGAGGCCAAGGTGAAGTATTCAACATATGATAAAGAATTTTATGCTATCATACATGCATTGAAGAAGTGGAGGCATTATTTGATGCCAAAAGAATTTGTTCTGTATAGTGATAATTATACACTATAGTTTGTGACTCAGCATTAGAAGCTAAATCAGAAACATGCAAAATGGGTAGAGTATATGTAGAATTTTACATTTGTAATTAAACACATTTCAGGGACTGCTAACAAAGTGGCTGATGCTTTGAGCAGGAAATGTTTGTTGCTGCAGGAGTTTCGAGTCAAGACCTTGGGTTTTGAAAACCTTAAGGACATGTATGCAGGTGATGCAGATTTTACAGAGGCATACAAGGCAACCGAGAATCCAGTTCTCAGAGATAGAAGCTCGTGGATGGATTACATGATCCAAAATGGACTGTTATTCATAGGCAATCAGTTATGCATTCCAAATTGCTCCATGAGGGAGAATCTGCTAAAATAAAAGCATAGTGGCGGATTAACAGGGCATTTTGGACACGATAAAATGTTTGCAAAGTTGAGTGAAGCCTATTTCTGGCCGAAAATGCGAATAGATGTCAAAAAGTTTGTTGACAGGTGTCAAATTTGTTAGCATTCGAAGGGCAGAAAACAGAATGTGGGATTTTATCAATCCTTACCCATACCTAAGAGGCCGTGGGATGAAATCAGGATGGATTTCATATTAGGATTGCCGAGAATGCAAAGAGGGGATGATTCGATCTTTGTAGTGGTCGACAGGTTTTTTAAAATGGCACATTTTATACCATGCCAGAAGACCAACGATGCAACTCATGTCGCAAATTTGTTCTTCAAGGAGATTGTTAAACTTCATGGTTTACCCAGAAGCATTGTATCGAACAGAGATACAAAATTCATAGGACATTTCTGGAGGACACTCTGGAAGAAGATGGGAACTAAATTAATGTTCAGTTCAGCCTATCATCCCCAGATGGATGGGAAAACAGAGGTGGTAAACGAAATCTTAGGATATTTATTAAGAAGCTTGGTGACAGAGCACCATAGCAGTTGGGACAATGTGTTGCCACAGGCGGAGTTTGCGTACAATGATTATGTGAACAGGAGCATAGGTAAAATCCCATTTGAAATTGTTTATGGTAGGAAGCCGAGAGGAGTATCTGAACTGAGGGATTCAGAACAGATAATGACTAAGAGCGCAAGTGCTGAAGAATTCACACAGGCGATGGAAGAACTTCACAGCAGAGTGAAGCAGCGATTGCTGGAAACAAATCAAGAGTACAAGCGTAGAGCAGATCATCATCGGAGACAACTTCAATTCGAAGTTGGTGATCTATTTTTGGCACATCTGAGGAGAGAAAGGTTCCCAAGGGGAACATACAACAAACTGAAAATGAAGAAAATTGGGCCATGCAGAGTCCTGAAGAAGCTGGGAGAAAATGCTTATGAGATTGAATTACCGGATGACATCGGAATATCTCCTACATTCAATGTTTCAGACTTATATCCATATAAGGTTGAGGAAGTAGGAACTGGAAATGATGAGCAGCCAAAGATCCAATGGTAGAAGCAGATGCCGATTGTAGAAAGGCCACAAATGGAGCGTATAATTGACAAAAGAGTGAGCAAAGAGATCAGACAGAAGCAATACTTTGAGTATCTGGTGAAATGGAAGAACCACCCAATGGAAGATGCTAGCTGGGAGACAGAAGCAATTATCCAAAAACATGGACAGACCGTGCAGGAGCTCATGGACAGGAGCCCATGAAATTTTTCAAGCTGAGGAGTATGATGTAGAAGCATCGCCAACTCAACAAGCGTGGAGCCAGTGCATGTGTTTTTAAACACATGACATATAAGCTTGATAACTCTTTTTGAATTTTCATTTAAGATGAAGCGCCACATCCTTCAATGAAATATTTATGAAGGAGTGTCTATCGTATTGTAGCAGACCTCGAGCCTTACGCTCTTGTCTGAATTAGATAGGAGGCATTTATTAGATTTAATGCAGGTAGATAGATGTTTAAGTCTAGATTAGATAGTTTTAGAGTCTGAGAGGGAAAACAGATATAGACACCCTCACTTGTACATTGTAACATTATTCAGAATCATTCATTCAGGAGCAAGAAGAGAGAGAAAGCAGATAACTTGTGAAGAACACTCATGTACAGATGTTTTTGAATTAATAGAAGAGAGTATTTGATTCAATCTCATGGCTGGTGTTGTTTCTCTGTGTATGTTGTTTATGTTCTCATGAATGTTTGTTTTCTGGTCATGCATTTGCTTTGAATATGCTGTGCTTAAGATTTCAGAGGTTTAACTGAAGTCTGAGAGAGGAGAGAATAAGTTTCAATTGTTTCTCTGTCTGATCCAGGAGATTCCTGCATAGAGTGCAGTTGAATTCATCCACATAGAGTGCATTGATGAGGCTCGACAATTAAACCCTTATTCTCATTCACCCAGAAGTTGGTTTGGGCTGGTAGAGTCGTGCAGGAGAAGTGCAGACTAAACTTGAAGTCTCAGTGGTTAGTTTGAGAAAAGGAAGGCATAGACTACTATTGCCAGAAGTGCACAGAGTCTGAGAGACTCAACACTTTGAGAGTTTTTGAAGGTCGAGCACGAGAAGTGTGCGCAAAGTCTCTGAGAGAGTCAGAGTGGAAAATCTTAGGAGGTTTAGCACCTTCGTAACATCGTTAAGGAAGTACACAGGAGTGTGTGCCAGAATGATTCGAGCAAAGAGTTGCAGGCACAAGTGTCAGAAGACAAGCTCTGAGAAGAGCACTTAGCCATCTTCAAGGAATCTTCAAGGAGGATAAATCGATGGTCAGGATTCACCGAGGGAACTAGCAAAATCCGGTCAGCCATCAGATCTCGGGCAGTTGCGCAGGGTTTAAGCCCCAACGAGTAGAGGAGGAGTTATCGGGATATTGGTGATATCAGGGTTTCATAAGGTAAGAGACTCGAGCCCTTGAAAGTCTCGAAATCCTGAGAGAGGATCCTAGCCGTTGATCTT
Source organism: Picea engelmannii (assembly GCA_009831015.1). Classification (NCBI taxonomy): domain Eukaryota; kingdom Viridiplantae; phylum Streptophyta; class Pinopsida; order Pinales; family Pinaceae; genus Picea; species Picea engelmannii. The sequence continues at coordinate 1,186,900 of ML788647.1, forward strand.
GGCAGGACACATGTCAAGGAGACAGGCACCATCGGAGTTTTGTCCATCAAGATATCGGGGTTTCCGAGGACATAGAACACTCACATATTGAAATCACGATCGGAGATTTCCCAACGCGGTTAGAGTCGTTGATCGGAGGGACACGTGACGAGAGATCTTGAGGAGTCGGGGTTCAACATTTCAGGGTTTCCACGTGCAAGGAAAATGCCGCAGCAGAAATCACGATCTAGCGATATCCGATAACCGAATAAGGAGGGCTGATGTGGAGAAGGACACCCGCATGTGTATTAGGGATCAGATTTTCGGGACTTTCAGTGTTGTATAAATCACTGCAGGAGGAATTCTGAAACTCCGAAGCGCGATAGCCATACAATCACGTGTTGATTGGAGGACAGGTGTCAGAGGATCAAGCCGCGTCTTGAGGAGATGACAGGTGGCATCGTATATTGGAGATCGGGGATCGGAAATCCCAGGAGCGTGAGTTCTTTGCATTGCAAATTCGCGAACTTTGAAATCCCGATAACGGGGGAAGGACACGGTCGCGTGGACTGGTAGGTCACATGGGAAAGGAATAGTCGAATGGGGCTAGTGTCATAGAAGGAGTGCCATCGGGGATCAGGAATCAGGGATTCACGAGAGAAGAAACTCACGACCTCGCATACGCCGATTTCTCGATAGGGAAATCCCCGACAGGAACAAGGGAGCATCGACCTCGAGACCCATCGGGGTTCAGGGTTTCTGATAGCACGAGGAACATGCCCACAAGGTTCACAACAACGCGAAACCCGATTTCCCGAGAAGACTATAGGGAGATCAGTAAGAGCATCCTGTGGATGACAAAGTGTCTCGATAAGGGATTTGAAGAAGCCATTTAGCTCTTTGGGTTTTGGGGAAAAGAAGGTCCTGGTAGTTGCGGACATGCCCTGAGTGGTACGATTGCATCAATTTATAACTTCCTTCTTGTCGAATGAATTTTGAGTAAATGCGCGACTTTTCACTTACAGACTGTAAGATTGTCTGACACACATTTCAACTACTGACAAACTGACTGAGAGATAGATCGACAAAGACATAATTATATCACCGACTTGTAATTACTATTTCTAACAAAATTATCAAGGATTTATCTTTATTCAATTGAATATCAAAGAATAACACTCCTTAAGAGCCACAATAGATCACTAAGATTTCACCCTTCTCAACAAATACATGAAAAAATTCAGAATTTTTGAAAAATGAAATTATAGATCACTAAGATTTCAATCCTCTCAACAAATACATCCAAAATTTCATAATTCTTGAAAAATTAAATTATAATACCAATGAAAGGGACCTCTAAAAATTTCAGGAGGGAGAAAAATGGATTTGATGTTTACGTGCAATCAGTGATTGGGATTGCGATTTTTTGATTTTGTCCTCCAATTGGGCTACTAATCTCTTCTCTGTAAATGATGGGGCTCCTACTAACCTTTTCCCTTCTTCTTTATTATTATTTTTAGAAATTGTTGGAGATCCTTCATTGCAATTTACTCGGGATCTAGATTAAGCAGTGATCCGAAATTGGATCCAGAAGCCTGACAGGGTTTAAAAATGCTCAAAAATGAAAGTGCTCAGAATGCGATGAAACCGGTGACATTGCGTCCATCTCGTCTTCCTGATTCCGGTGGTATATTTACTTCATCAAATGGGCTCCGTATGCGAAAGATATTGCATTCTATTCGAAATCCCAAACAGGTAAAAAGTCAAAGGTCAACTAGTCAAAAAGTCAATGCTGATGTCAGCATGACATTAGCATGCTGACTGTGCAGGAGATGATGTGGCATTCTCTGGCTGATGGTGATTGGGTCGGTTCGCTGACAGGGCAGACATGTGGCAGGCAACTGGACCAGTCAATGGTTGACAAGTGGCATTAGTTCATCAAATGGGGAGGTGCCACGTGGCCCAGTCATGGGCAGCCACATGGCACCCAGTCACCTTATCGACAGTATGTGGAAATTTCCAAAAATGTATTGTGGTCATGGGTTTTGAACCCACAACCAACCACCAAGCCTAAGCGTTTTCACATATGACTCAACACCAATGCGCCCACGTATCACTTGTTTAAACAAATGTAATTTAATTTATATAAAGTTGATATATATATATTGGAGGGCGGAAAGGGGCTGGGGCTAAGCCCCAGCCCACGGTTCAACATATATTATTACATGACCATGGCTTACCATGCGTGGGGTTAAATCATATATGCGGGGGTTTGGGATAAGGGGCCAGCCCTTGGATCTCGCGCCACCATACAACCACCGACGTATATTGTGGGGCTTATCCCTCAGCACGTGGGTAAGTTGTAACCGCCCAGTCATATACACTCCTCCATAAGACCAGCACCGAGACCTTATGTTGGGGCGCGTATATAGGAGGCGGTCCTATGGAATGGCACATGTGACCATGGAGTTCGGGAGAGGGGGCCAGCGCACAACCCTTTGGGATGATGCTTGGCCACATGTCCATCCATGCAACCGAGTTTAGGGGGCACACACCAGTTTGGGGGGCTAATGCCCGAATTTACTCCAAAATGGGTTTTTTATAATGTATTTGGGATTTTATTGTTAATAAGCATGATATTAGTGGATTTTGGTCATTTTTGGGAGATATTGGGCATTTTTGGAGCCCAAATTTTGGGAAGAAGTTGGAGATGAGAAACCAACTTCATATCTATATAAACCAGGCCTGTTTGAGTCCATGAGAGAGGTAGTCAGAGAAGAGTTATGCTGAAGAGAATCCAAGCCAAATCCATTTTGTTGCAGGTAAGCTTTTGAGGAGAAGACGTTGTCGGGTCATTTCTGGGAGCTCCGAACATCCGTTTTGCGTGCCATTTTCTTTACAGGGTTCTTGAGATCTGGAAGAACATGACCAGATTAGTATTGTAGCCAATTGGAACTGTAGAGATGTACTTTTGAGCTTTTGAACAGAAATAAAGAAGCCTCCCCCCACAGAGACAAAGGCCCAGAGACATAGGCAAAGTTGTGCCGAACTCCGTTATCAATCTGCATGTTATGGTTTGTTGTCTATTATTTCATTTCAGATCTGCATATGTGTATATGGCTATCATAATTCCTCTTCTTTCCTCATTCTTTCACTGAGTTTCTCAAATGGTTAATTAATGCATGCAAAATAAAAAATCAACCATAGTCATTAAAATATCCTACGGATCAAGTGGTATCAGAGCTAGTTGACATTTGGAATTTGAGTTTTGCATGTTAGCCAGGGAAGAGATCATCTCAAGGAAGAAAATGTCATCTACAGGAGGACTTTCTCAAAATGAGAAGGAGTTCAGAAATTTGGTGTTTTCCATGGCCGAGATGGTGAAGGTGTTGTATGAAGACTACTTGGAACGAAAGAGCATGGTTCAAGTGAAAGATTCAAAGAACAACAAAGGAAAAGAAGGATTGAAGGAAGTTCCTTCTACATCTATTTTAGAAAACATATATGAGGTATGCAGTGAAGGTTCCTCATCAAATTTTCCTCGTTCTCATCAAGTTGGTTTTGGTGCATTCGAAAAACATACCAAAGGTGTAGGCTTGAGAATACTAACCAAGATGGGTTATGAAGAAGGAAAGGGCCTTGGATGTAGAGTTCAAGGCATTGTAAATCCTATTGAGGTTGAGGAAATGCCTCGATACTTAGGATTGGGATATGGTGAAGGGGACCTTGGAGAGTCTTCCAAGATAGGTTCCAAAACTTCGGAAGCAAGTAATGCTTCAAATGGCCAACTTAAGACATTGCAAGAACACTTCACAAAAGGAAATGGCACATCACTTCATGATTGTGGTAGTGAATGCAAGTCATCTCCAAAGAAAAGTGAAGATCAACATGGAAGGTATAATGGTCATGTTTTTATTAATTCTCCTTTTGATTATAACAAGCATAATCAAGTAATCTAGAACTTGTGGAATCTTTATCCATGTACTTATTGTCATTCACCTAAGCATTGTGTTCCCAAGTGTTGGAAGAGACAAACTTTGTATAGGAAACCTATGTCAACCAAGAAGGAAACACGACATAAAGTCTCAAGTTCACAACGGAAGAAAGAGAAGGGTAAATAGGTCTGGATGCCAAAAACTCATTTCACGTTTTGCAACAAGAGTGGACATCAAAAGGCTAGTTGTTGGAAGCTTAATTTGGAGCTTCATCCAAGGAAGGACAAAAGTATTTTGCATGTACTCACGAAGGAGGAAGGATTACCAGTGAAGCAAGAGGAACATCATGAAGGAAAGAAACTAGTCACTTGGTTCTGCCAGAAGTGGATGTCTCAACTTCATTGTATTTTGCTTCCATTAATGTAATCACACATGTTGAAATGATGGCCTGTTATAACATCATTTTTGTACAACATTGTGTTTTGTTTTTCTTGTTATGAGTATGTAATCAGTCCATGTTTGTAACCTTTTGGGGACCAAAAGGTCTTTTTGTGGGGAGGTGTGATCTGAAATTGGATCCAAAAGCCTGACAGGGTTTAAAAATGCTCAAAAATGAAAGTGGTCAGAATGCGACGAAACTGGTGCCATTGCGTTTGTCTCGTCTTCCTGATTTCGGTGGTATATTTCCTTCGTCAAACATGCTTCGTATGTGAAAGATATCGCATTCTGTTTGAAATCCCAAACATGTAAAACGTCAAAGGTCAACTGGTCAAAAAGTCAATGCTGATGTCAGCATGACATCAGCATGATGACTATGTAGGAGATGATGTGGCACTCTCTGGTTGATGGTGATTGGATAGGTTCGCTGACAGGGTAAACATGTGGCAGGCAACTAGACCAGTCAATGGTTGACAGGTGGAATTGTTCATCAAATGGGGAGGTGCCGTGTAGCACAGTCATGGGAAACCACGTGGCACCCAGTCACCTTATCAATAGTATGTGGAAATTTCCAAATATGTATTGTGGTCATGGGTTTTGAACCCACAACCAACCACCAAGCCTAAGCACTTTCACATATGACCCAACACCAATGCGCCCACATATCACTTGTTTAAACAAATGTAATTTAATTTATATAAAGTTGATATATATATATTAGAGGGCGGAAAGGGGCTGGGGCTAAGCCCCAACCCACCGTTCAACATATATTATTACATGACCACGGCTTACCATGCACGGGGTTAAATCATATATGCGGGGGTTTGGGATAAGGGGCTAGCCCTTGGATCCTGTGCCACCATACAACCATCGGCGCATATTGTGGGGCTTATCCCTCAGCGCGCGGGTAAGCTGTAACCACTCGGTCATATACACTCCTCCATAAGACTAGCATCGAGACCTTATGTTGGGGTGCGTATATAGGAGGCGATCCTATGGAATGGCGCATGCGACCATGGAGTTCAGAAGAGGGGGCTAGCGCACAAACCTTTGGGTTGGCGCTTGGCCACATGTCCATCCATGCGACCGAGTTTAGGGGGTGCGCACCAGTTTGGGGGGCTAATGCCTGAATTTAGTCCAAAATGGGTTTTTTATAATGTATTTTGGATTTTATTGTTAATAAGCCTGATATTAGTGGATTTTGGTCATTTTTGGGAGATATTGGGCATTTTTGGAGCCCAAATTTTGGGAAGAAGTTGGAAATGAGAAACCAACTTCAGATCTATATAAACCAGGCCTATTCGAGGCCATGAGAGAGGTAGTCAGAGTAGATTTATGCTAGAGAGAAGCCAAGCCAAATCCATTTTGTTGCAGGGAAGCTTTTGAGGAGCAGACGTTGTCAGGTCATTTCTGGGAGCTCCAGACGTCCGTTTTGTGCGGCGTTTTCTTTGTAGGGTTCTTGAGATTTGGAAGAACATGACCAGATCAGTATTGTAGCCAATTGGCACTGCAACAATGTACTTTTGATCTTTTGAACAGAAATAAAGAAGCCTCCCCCACAGAGACAAAGGCCCAGAGACGTAGGCAAAGTTGTGCCGAACTCCATTATCAATATACGTGTTATGGTTTGATGTCTATTATTTCATTTCAGATCTGCATATGTTTATATGGCTGTCATAATTCCTCTTCTTTCCTCATTCTTTCACCGAGTTTCTCAAATGGTTAATTAACGCATGAAAAATCAAAACTCAACCATAGTCATTAAAAGATCCTACGGATCAAGCAGCTAGAAAACTTCAAACCAAAGATTCCTTGTTATAACCAATATATATAT
>ML788647.1:1193129-1208481 GCA_009831015.1 Picea engelmannii
TACAATTTGATCTGATAGAGAACATGAATAAGGGTTTTGAATACTTTTTGTGGAATGAGTTTGCAAGACAAACCGTCAATTTCCTTGACAACAATAAATTTCTGCCACATAAATACTATGATTCCACTCTCTACAGACATGGCCCTAATTGGTGGAATGTTGCCAAAATTTTCTCCCTTGCCTCGCCCTAATTGTCATTTCCCCTTGGTCGATTTTCAATTGTTAAACCATTCATAATTTAGCGGCAAGGTACCTTTGTGGAAATCAAAGAGAAAACCTAAGAAGTTTTTTTCAATCCAAGAGACAACCTAAGAACAAAATACCAAGCCTGACATCTTCCATTACCATGTACTTGTATAAAATGAAACACTTATGAGAGCTCTAGTCTGTAGGTGTATGGGAGATATGTTCAAATTGTGGCATAAATATAAATATGATGTTGTAAAAGGTAAAAGGTTTATAGTGAAGTAAATTTTTAATGTCAAGTAATTTTTTTAATCATCTAGACATGGCAATCAAATGGTCAAAATGTAATTTCTTAACATGATGGAGTAAATGTGAAAAAGTAAAAATGTTAACTAATGTCTTTAAAAATGCTAGAAAGTTATCAACATTAAATTTCATTCATTTATTTGAAAGGACTAGTAAGAATATGCCAGTATCTTCAATTGCTAGCCCATAAGATTAAAATTTATAATTAAAAGGAACATTAAATTAAGTGTGTCGATTTCCAATAGTTGTATAATTATGTGGTAAGGTGTTTTCGATGTTATCAATCTTTTGATGTGACATCTAAATGATTAATTAAAATTGATCTTTGTATGCATCATCCACCATCCATCCTTGTTATGTTGAGAGGCGTACACCTATTGGAAATGGACACAATTAATGATCTTTTTGTAATGTACCCCAAATTTCCCAAATAAATTTCTTTTTTTTTGTTAGGGAACATTAAAGTCCTTTGAGTCTCCAACGTTGTTTACGACACAAAGATAATCCACTAGATATATCTTATTCCTTTATTGTATGCATAATGGTTTTACTTCTCTGTCATTATCCCTCTTAAGGGCCGAAGTAGATTTAAATTCCACTTGTCTCTTACTGTTATATTTCATTATAGCAACACTATTGGATTATAAATCACACACTTGTTTGTATGAAAGAGTTTTTTGACCATGACCATCATAGCCCTTAGATTAACCACTAGGTCTATGTCAAGACATGTTATCCACATTAATTCACGTAACAAACTAAGTTATACAAGATATGAGTGCTTTAAATCCTGGACACAAGATCAACATATATATACATAGTGTTGAGTTAAGAGTCATACGTACTACTAGGATTTAATTTTACCCATAATAACATATTGATTTATCATAGTGAAGTGAACATATACCTATACATAACATAATTTTTTATCATAGAATAGAGAAAATATACCTATACATAATGTTAGTAACCTTACTTGACTATTAAATACATGGTCTTCTCGTCCTAGGGTTATCTCTAGGATTAAACCTAACCCAACATTTAAGTGGTTCAAAAACCGTTTTATCGTGGATGACAGGTTAGGTCTGAGCCTACTCTATGCTAGTATGTAGACATTTACTCCTGGCCTTGTCCATTTGTTAGCATTGAGAGTCACCCTCAGATTGCAGGAGGATAAGCCCAGTACCCATTAGAGTTTTTTGGTGTATGTTGGTTTTATATGAGTGGAGGTCAAATGGACAAAACTCAAAATATGAATTATGTTCAACACAAAACTAGATAAGAAATGCACAGGGAAGTGAGGGACACATTAAATTCAGTCAATGAATTGAGTTTAAAAGCGAGTAGAGGGAGGACTTAGTGAGAAAGGTGAACAAGATTGCTATGGGAATCAGGATTTCCAGTAGCTTAGAGAATAAAAACATAGACCCAAGATAATTCTGAAGTTCAAGTTTTAGACACTGAAATATGTCTAAACAAAGTCACAAAAACATGATAATCAAACCTTCATCACGATGTTCCTACAACAACTTGACTGGATCCTCCATGCCCGAGTTATTCAGTGTGAGAGGGAAAAAGATAACAAGGGAGCTGGCTAAAACTAGTCACGATCCTTCTATGATCAAACCTACATAACAACAACATAACGACCCTCAACATGATATTCCATGCCCGAGTGTCTTAACATAGCTATTACAGAAAGATGGAAAGAGGCTGACTTCTATTAATCTGAAAGTCTAAAATCTTATACATCACCAACCAATAGTTTTGGCATGAAAACATTACAAAATCAAGATCTCTGCTCAACCAGTTGACGATCCTTAACAAAATATCAAAATTGCTTCTTTATACTGAGAACAATTCGCCATTACCCGCAGAGGCATGATCGGTTCAATCCATTAAAGGCCCATTGTTTATGTCTTCTCTAGAATACTGCGCATGCAGACTGCCCATGCAATTCTTCTGTCAAACTTCCCATGCATTTATTCTATTAGACATGAGCTCAGAGTAGTATGGTCTTGCAGGAAAAACTGACAAGCGGGCATGGATGTCAACAAACGTGATTTGGCGAGGTTCTTGGAGAAAAGTCAAAGGTTGCAATGAGTGAAAAATGACCATGTGGAAGGATGTGTTTGGCAATGAATAGGAATGCATGAGCATAGATAGTCGAGGGAGATGAGGTGTAAAGGTGGGAAGGTGATGTGTCAAAGGGGAAAGGGATGAAGTGGCAGAGCTGTGTGATAGGTAAGGGGGGTAAACGATAGTAAAAATGGAGGTGACATGGAGTGTGAGTGGCAGAAATATGTCGTGAGGTGAGAGGGGGGAGAAATGACAGTGGAGAAGGGACTAGCATGTGCAAGTGTGAGTGGAGGACAAGTGTTAGTGAGAGCACAAGCGGTATGGGAGGTGTTCTGGTGGTTTACTTGGAGGGGCAGTTAGGCGGTAAGAGGTAAAGCACAAGGGGTGGGGGTGATGTAGGAGCATCATTGGAATGCCCACAGAGACAGGACCACTCAACACATGAGAGTTCTTCCATAACTTCAACGTGGGCAGTTACAACCGATTTCAGAATATGCCTCCACTCAGCACGAGAAATTCACCTTTGGCGGCATGCTTGAACCAGTGCCGAATTTTACCCTTTGAGACAAGTTTTGAAATTATAAATAAAGAAGGAGTTTCCACTTCGTCTCTAGATTGCGACTGAACTAAGATAGCATAGGATGAATTTTAGAGTAGGCAAGCAGCCAGGGGAAACCCTAGAAACATTTTTGAGTTATGTAGAAGTTTGCACACCCAGTTAGAGGGGTCTGAAATATAGAGAAAAATTAGTTGTAAGAGAGAACTGTGAGTTAGTAGGAGATCTCAGTGTTTTGAGTTACTGTAATTTTGAATGTATTCTGTAGCCATTGGACACTTGTGAATATAACATAATGGAAAATTGATCCAAATGTATGGTGTGTGGATTGTGTGCATTTTCTTGTCATTTCTATTTACATGAACAAGTGGATGGAACTGTGAGTTTTTCCAGTTTCAATTGTTTCTCTTCATTCAAAGCTCTACAAGGTGTGCATCGAGCCAGAGAGGAACATAAGGAGATCAGGAGGAATTTATCTGCGAGAAATATCGTGGACCTAAGTTATCAAAATCCATCAAACGTAAGGAGTGCATGGGAAATCGAAGTTTGAACCAGACAAAGCTCAGGAGGGATAACGCTTCAGAAAGTGTTATTGATATCCAAGAACTCATTCCCTAGAAGGAATGAATACCGAGTCTTCGAATACGTAGAAAATATTCTAATTCTGGCGCAAGTGAAAGATCAGGAGGAAGAATGTCGTCGAGCGTTGGATCGTGGTGGAGAATCATGTGGATCGTCCGATTTGAGGTAGGAGTGTAGGCTTTAACACTGTGTAGATCCAAGAGAGGAGATCTCAAAGATATGAATGGATGGTGGAGAACTCTCGAGGAGATTTGCGAAATACCACAAGCCATTGGATCAAGTTGAGTTGCAAGGAGGTTAGTGATGGAGAAGAGATATGACCATATATTTGGAGGGTGTTGTGAGTTGTTGATCAAGCACCTCGAGCTTTCAACATTTTGGCATTTTGGCATTCGAAATTTCAGCAATTCGACAACCGGGGATTCCAAGGAGAAGGGATACGACAAAGGTTCTTGCCTCCCAAAACCCTGAATCATGAAATAGTGAAATAGTGAGGTCGGACGTGGACCATAGATCCCAAGGATTATTGTGAGCCATTTATCAAACACGAGGGCATTTCAGCAACCGGGGATTCCAAGGAGCAAAGATATCCCTTGCACCCATATTTTGAGAAACGTGAAAACCTGAAGGAATAGGCACTGGGACATTTTGACATTTTGGAAATCGGGAATTCCAAGGAGTAGAGATATCCCTTGCATTCTAATTTCATGAAATGCAAAAAAATGAAGGAATAGGTGCTAGGACATTTTGACATTTCGACAACCGAGGGTTCAAAGGATGAAGGGATGGGATGCTTGACTATGAAGTCCAGGTCCATGATATTTTGGTATTTCGGTGACCAGGGATTCAAAGGACAAAGGGATGGGATGGTTGACTTGTGAAGTTCCAGTCCATGACTAGCACCCTTTTTGGCTTAGCGCAAGGTCACGGCTCTTGGTCATGTGTTGTGGGAGCTCATGCTTGGCGCTTGGAAAATCCAATTGAGCATTTGTGGGGGACCTATGTGTTCATTCGAAGGATTCTAGTTTGGAACAAAAAGAGCCATTTTGGCTCTAGAATCAAAAGATCCTGACTGGGAGGCCACGCATCCCTTAAGAGGTATAGGGGGTCTGCATCAGGTGGTATTAGAGCATCGGTTTTTCTTTTGTAGACTTCAGGAAAAGGAGGAAAAGAAGAAGACAGAGAAATCGAAGCTATACTCTGTGTGTGACAGATAGTCAACATAATGCCGCCAAGAAGATGAGAGCCGCCTTTATCCAACCATGCTATAGAGAGGGAGATGCAAGAGCATTGCACTTGATTGGAAACAATGGATGTAGCACAGAGAAGAGCACTTGACGTTGGGGATGTCAGTGATGCAAAAAGTGAAGAGGTTGAGGTTGAAGAAGCTGCAGGAGAGGATGCTATAGAAGAACGTTTGTTGTGAGCAGTTGCCATATTAGGAGTCATAGCTAAGATAGAGGTCCCCATGTATGAGGGAAATTTAAATGCTGAAGAACTGTTGGACTGAATAAGTTCCATGGACAAGCACTTCGACTATGAAGATGTCGATGAGGAGAAGAAGGTGAAGCAGGCAATCACCTGGCTAAAAGGGCATGCAACACTATGGTGGGATGAACTGCAGGCTGAGAGGAGAAGTAAAGGAAAATAGAGGATAAAAAGTTGGGACAGGATGGTAGCCAAACTGAAGTCTAAGTTCATACCCAAAGACTACCAGATCAATCTGTTCAGGAAGCTACAGAACCTGAGACAGAAAGGGATGACAGTCAAGGAGTACACTAAGGAGTTCTACCAGTTGAACATCAGAACTAGAAAAAGGTAGAGAGATGAAGAAAGAGTCATCAGATATATAAATGTCTTGAGATATGAAATCCAGGATGAACTTAGCATGATGTCAGTGAGGACTGTGGAAGATTCTTATTAGTTTGCGCTGAAGGTAGAGGAGAAGCTAGCTAGAAAATAGAACCAACGAGGAAGAGGTAAAGGCTCGATCCCAAGAAAAAGAAAGCGATTTAACTGTGACAGAGCACATCATTCTAAGGACAAGGCTGAGAAACCACACAACCACTCAGAATTAGGAGGAAGTTCACGAGGGAGATAGAGTGGTGGAAGAAAATCTTCTAGAGGAAGAGGTAGAGGAGGAGTAAGGTTCTATAACTGTGGAAAGATGGGGCAGATGTCTTGGGAATGTCCTAAGAAGAAAAAGGAAGGAGGAGAATCTCACATTTTAGAAGAACAATGAAGAGATGTTGAAGCAGAAGGAGCAGAGGATGGAACATCCCTGATGTTGAGAAAAGTTCTCTTAAAACCAGAGGTAGAAATTGAAAATCCAGTATAGAGAAACAGTCTCTTCAGGACAGCTTGCAAGACTAAGGATAAATTATGCAAGGTGATCATTAACAGTGGAAGTACTGACAACCTATTATCCACAGAGATGGTGGAGATATTGGAGCTGAAGACAACTAGACATTCAAGGCCATACAAAGTCTCATGGATGCAAAAAGGACACCGGGTAATGATCACTAAACAATGCCTAGTTGAAATTAAAATAGGAGGATATAAAGATGAAATCCCATGTGATGTAATCCCCATGGACATATGCCACATTTTTTTGGGAAGACCATGGTAGTTTGACAGAAATGTCATTCACGATGGAAGGAAGAATACATATACATTGGAGAAGAATGGTAGGACGCATATGTTGCTGCCAATGGAGAAGAAGAGAGTGAAACAGGAAGCCAGCACAAGAATACTTCTCATGAGTGGGAAGGAACTCCTAAAATAAGTCAAGGAAGAATAGGAGATGCAGTTCGCTATGGTGAGGAAGCCCAGAGTCATCCTTACAAGTACATCAGTGGATGATTTACTTGAAGAAGTTCAACAACAGCTGGATAATTTTGTTGATATAGTGGTGAATAAGCTGCCAAACTCATTGTCGCCCATCAGGAGTATCAATCATCATATCGACTTGATATAAGGAGAAATATTTCCAAACAAAGCAATGTACATATTAAAACCTTGAGAAAATGACGAGGTGAAGAACCAAGTCCAAGAATTGTTGGATAAGGTTTTGGTCTGAGAAAGTTTGAGCCCATGCGCAGTACCAACTGTGTTAAGCCCAAAGAAAGATGGAGGATGGAGAATGTGCACAGACTCGAGAGCCATCAACAAGATGACCATCAGGTACAAATTTCCTTTATCGAGAATGTATGACTTAATGGATTGCTTAAGTCGAGTAAATTTCTTTTCTAAGATAGATTTGAAAAGTGGATATCACCAGATCAGGATGAGAGAAGGTGATGAATGGAAAATAGCCTTTAAGAAGAATGAAGGTCTGTATGAGTGGTTGGTTATTCCATTTGGCCTAACAAATGCCTCGAGAACTTTTATGAGGCTGATGAATGAAATTCTAAAAGATTTCATTGGCAATTTCATGGTTGTATATCTAGACGATATACTGATCTTTATCAAGACTAAAGAGGAGAATTTGAGGCACATAACACTATTAATGAGGAGGCTATAGCAGGAGAAACTACTGATCAACTTGAAGAAGTCCTCTTTTATGAAGACATAACTCATTTATTTGGGTTTTGTGATCTCTTCAAATGAACTGAAGATGGATCCAAAGAAGGTGAAAGTGATTAGAGAATGGTCGTCACCAAGGAGCATGTTCGAGGTAAGGAGCTTTCATGGTTTAGAAAGTTTTTATAGAAAGTTCATTAGAGACTTCAGTGGGATTTGTGCACCCATGATGGATACAGTAAAGAAGCGACACAAGTCTTTTAAATGGACAGAGGAGGCAGAAAAGAGCTTCAACATATTAAAGGAGAAGATAATGGAATGAGAAATTTTGGTCTTGTCGAATTTCGAAAAGACATTTAAGGTGAGATGTGATGCTAGCGGAATTGCAATAGGAGCAGTTCTGAGTCAGGACAACCGACCTATTGCCTATTTCAGCAAGAATTTGAATGAGAATAAGAGGAAATACTCCACATACGGCAAGGAGTTCTATACCATAATTCAAGCTTTGAAGAAATGAAGGAATTATCTTGTCCCGCAAGAGTTTGTCTTGTACAACGATAACCAAGCTTTAAAATTCATAACCCAACAAGAAAAATTGAATCAGAGGAGATGTTTAATTTTGCAAGAATTCCAAGTGGAGACCTTGGGGTTTGAACACCTTAAGGATATGTATTGTGATGATACAGATTTCAAGGAGGCTTATGAAGCATGTAAAAGCCCTGTACTAAGAGATAAAAGTAAGTGGATAGAGTATATGGTTTAGGAAGGATTGTTGTTAATAGGAAATCAATTGTGCATACCAAGATGCTCAATGAGGGACAATCTTCTGAAGGAGAATCATAGTGGAGGATTGGCTGGACATTTCCACCATGATAAAACGTTTGCACAGTTGAGCAGTTCATACTATTGTCCAAGTATGAGAACAGAGGTGATAAAGTTTGTGAACAAATGTAGGATCTGCCAATATGCAAAGGGGAAAAGATAGAACACTGGATTGTATCAACCATTGCCAATACCAAAGAGGCCTTGGGGATGCAATAAGCATGGATTTCGTGTTGGGATTGCCAAGAACACAAAGGGGATTTGATTCCATATTTTTGGTGGTGGATAAGTTTTCAGAGATGGCACATTTCATCCCATGCTATAAGACCAGTGATGCAACACATGTTGCAAATCTGTTTTTCAGAGAAGTTGTGAGACTTCACAGTCTACCTAGGAGCATTGTCTCAGACAGAGACACAAAATTTGTTGGTCACTTTCGAAGGACGTTGTGGAAGAATATGGGGACATATTTTTCCTTCATCTCAGCTTATCACCCTCAGATATATGGGCATACTGAGGTGGTAAATAGAAGTTTGGGAAACTTATTGAGAAGCTTGGTTACTGAACACCATAGCCAGTGGGATCAGATTCTGCCACAAGTAGAATTTTCATACAATGACTCACCAAACAGAAGCACTAGAAGGAGCCCATTCCAAATACTCTATGGAATGAAACCCAGGGGAGTGTCTAAGTTAAGGGACTTGGAATAGGGAGAGATAAAAAGTGTCGTAGTAGAGGATTTTGGTGCTGAAATGCAGAGACTCCATAGTCAGATCAAAGAATAATTACAGAGTTATAACTAGAAATAGAAGCACATAGTTGATCAACATCGCAGGGAACTTCAATTTGAAGTGGGAGATTAGGTTTTAGCACATCTCAGGAAGGAAAGGTTCCCTAGGGGAACATATAACAAATTGAAGATGAAGAATATAGGAACCTGTAAGATCTTGAGGAAGTTTGATGCAAATGCCTATGAGATTGAGTTGCTAGATGGTCTGGGAATTTCACGTATATTCAATGTCTCAGACCTGTACCCTTACAAAAAAGACGACATAGAAGGATCAGAAGATCAAGGAAATATTCAGTGTGAGAAGCAGATGCCTATGGTAGAGAAGCTACAGATGGATCATAGGATTGGCAAGAAGACTAGGAGGAAGACTTATTTTGAGTATTTGGTCAAATGGAAGGGATGCCCAATAGAATATGTTAGTTGGGAAAATGAAGCTTCTATCCAGAAGCAGGGAATGTTAGTAGAGGAGCTCATGGACAGGAGTTCATGATTTTTTTTCAAGGGGAGTATGATGCAGGAGCATCATTGGCAAGCACATAGAGGCAAAACCACTCAACACATGAGAGTTCTTCCAGAAATTCAACGTGGGTAGCTACAACCTATTTCAGAATTTGGCTCCACTCATTCCCATAAATTCACCTTTGGAGGCACGCTTGAACCGGTGCCTAATTTTACCTTTTAAGGCAAGCTTTGAAATTGTAAACAGAGCAGAAGTTTCCACTTCAGCTCTGGAATGCAACTGAACGAATATAGTGTAGGATGAATTTTAGAGTAGTCAAGTAGCCAGGGGAAACCCTAGAAACATTTTTGAGTTATGTAGAAGTTTGTACACACAGTTAGAGGGGGCTGCAATATAAAGAGAAATTAGTTGTAAGATAGAACTGTGAGTTAGCAGGAGATCTCAGTGTTTTGAGTTACTGTAATTTTGAATGTATTATATATCCATTGGGCACTTGTGAATATAATATAATGGAAAATTGATCCAAATGTATGGTGTGTGGATTGTGTGCATTTTCCTGTCATTTTTTCTTACATGTACAAGTGGATGGGACTGTGAGTTTTTCCAGTTTCAATTGTTTCTCTTCATTTGAAGCTTTGGAAGGTGTGCATCAAGCTAGAGAGGAACGTAAGGAGATCAGGAGAAATTTCTCTACGAGAAATACCATGGATATGAGTTATCGAAATCCCTCAAATGCAAGGAGTGTGAGGGAAATTGAAGTCTGAACCAGACAAAGCTCAGGAGGGATAACGGTTCGGAAAGTGTTATCGAGATCCAGGAACTCATTCCCTAGAAGGAACAAAGACCAAGTCTTCGAAGACTTGGAAAATATTCTAAGTCTGGAGTGAGTAAAAGCTTAGGAGGAAGAACATTGTCGAGCATTGGATCGCGGTGGAGAATCTTGTGGATTGTCCAGTTTGAGGTAGGAGCACAAGATTTCAAATTGTGTAGATCCAGGAGAGGAGATCTTGAAGATCTGAATGGATGGTGGAGAACTCTCAAGGAAAGTCGTGAAATACCACAATCCATTGGATCAAGTGGACTTGCAAGGAGGTTAGTGATGGGGAAGATATCTTACCGTAGATATGGAGGGTGTTGTGAGCCGTTGATCAAGTGCCTCGAGCTTTCGACACTTCGGCATTTTGAAATTTCAACATTTCGGCATTTGACATTTCAACAATTCAACAATCAGGGATTCCAAGGAGTAGGGATACGATAGAGGTTCTTGTCTCCCAAAACCTCGAATCATGAAATAGCGAAATAATGAGGTCAGATGTGGACCGTAGATCCCAAGGATTATTGTGAGCCGTTGATTAAACGCCAAGTCATTTAGGTGTTCCAACATTTTGGCATTTCAACAACCAGGGATTCCAAGGAGCAGAGATATCCATTTCACCCAGATTTCATGAAATGCGAAAACCTGAAGGAATATGCACTGGGACATTTTGACATTTTAGCAACCAGGGATTCCAAGGAGCAGAGATATCCCTTGCATTATGATTTCGTGAAATGTGAAAACCTGAAGGAATAGGTGCTAGGACATTTCAGCATTTCAGCAACCGAGGGTTCGAAGGATGAAGGGACAGGACACTTGACTTGTGAAGTCTCGGTCCATGATATTTTGACGTTTCGGTGACCGGGGATTCAAAGGAAAAAGGGGCAGGACGCTTGACTTGTGAAGTTCCATTCCACGACAAGTGCCCTTTTTGGCTTAGCGCAAGGTCACAGCTCTTGGTCGTGTGCTGTGGGAGCTCACACTTCGTTCTTGGAAAATCCAATTGAGCATTTGTGGGGGACTTGTGTGTTCATTCGAAGGATTCCAGTTTGGAACCAGAAGAGCCATTTCATCTCCGCAATTAGAAGAACCTGACCGGGAGGTCGCAGATCCCTTAAGAGGGATAGGGGGTCTACACCAGGGGGGGTCCAAGTTACTGCAGAGGTAGCACATCATGGTGGGCCCGTGCCAAAAAACACTAACTCGAACCACCCATTAAAGGAAAAAAGGATGAGGGGGGGTCCGATTTGTTGCTATTGACTATAGATTTGAGTGTGCCTCGCTCAGCCGCTAAGATCTATGCACTCTTTAGCCACCAACTCGGACCCAGCCCCCATCGTTAAAGGCAAAAAGGTTGGGGGTGGGGTCAAATATTGGATGCCAACCATGGATCTGAGCACGGTTCACTCAACCATAGATCTAAGTGTGTCCTTTAGACACAATGCGCCAAAGTACCAAATCACCAATAAACTTAGGATATAAAATATATTTTGGGTCACGCTAAGCCTCGTTTCTCCATTTTTTCACCAAGGGGTTATTTCCTAGGGAAACAACACCAAACCTTCTCAAAAACCCTTGTGCTAACATAGGCTCCATGGGGGATAGAGACCTCCCTGTGAGGCTCTAAGAACTCTTTTGTAGCTCCAGTGCCTTAGTGATGGGTTGTGGATTCATGCTCTGATATATCATGCCGAAGACAACATGATGAAAATTTAAACTACCCTACTTACAAACATAAAGAAAAGACACCTACTCCTGATGGAGGTTATTTATGTAAAAAACCTAAAATAATTGACTTTACAAAGCGCTAGGTGAAATCAAACTTCCACCATAGCCACCTAGACTGTCTGGTGATACAATTCTTTTCCTTACTGCAAATGCTCAACAAAAGGTAAGGGAAGTATGCCAGCATAATGAAAACATTGTATGGAACACTAACAATACCCCTAATTGATGATAAGATGGATAATTGGGTAGGCTCTAATGCCTTTGGAAAAATCAACTCTATATACAACTCCATAGGGTCATACAATTTATAATTGGGCATGCTTAACTGGTCAGAAATTACCTCCCTCCTTTCATTATTTCTCACCTGTCATTTGACATTCATAAAGTGTACAGGTGGATAGAGGACTGATGCAGGTTGGTCAATCCCAAGTGATATTTTCTCATATACAGGCTCTGGATAGGAGATGAGTTGCACATTTATCTCCTTCATAAAACCAGACTCACCCTTGAGTATCAGTGCAATAATGCAATTTTAAATTTTCAGAAAATTTAAAACATATGACTCCATGTATATGGCTATAGGATCATGAATCATGAGACAAAAATCTGGTTGCTTTAGAAGACCATGCTGCTCCTCTGTAAATGCCTCTCTGCTTGCAAATAAATGACCTCCTTGATCCTCTGAAACCAACTCTTGATCATCAACGGTTGCATCCTCTCCTTCATAAGAATGATCATAAGATAATTGTATAGTAGGATTTAAAGCATCATAACCATGATCAACCAAGAACATATAGTTATCTATGCAATCAACCACGGTTGCATGCTCAAAATGGTCTAAAAACTGATCATAAGATTGATATGCATTCCTCTCCATAGAAACATCTGCAAATATTGAAGAATATTATTCCAAATGTGAATCATACCTAATTCCTTCTTGTTGTTCCAAATTTGATTCATACCCATTGTCTTCTTTCTTGAAATCTAAAACATACTAACAGTCATCTTGCTCAGAATCTGAAACATATTGACAGTCATCCTACTTTTGTACTTGGAAATTTTCAAGATATCCTTGTATATGAACCCCCTTGCTAGCCCTGATGTTCACTTTGACCTCTTCAACATATTCAAGTGTCTTAAAGATGAATATTTTCTTTCTGTCATGAGAAGGACAAGCTCTGAATGCTGAGCCATACATAGTACACCATGGTAGCAGTCTCTGTGGGTCTGATCTCCACATGCATACTATGATAAATGTTGTAAAACCTCTTGTTGCAGACAACCAAGGCTTCCTCTTCCCCTCTCCTCAAGGCATTAAACTCAAACTATTATTTATCATGGGACTTTTTCTCACCCCAACACTTTGAAAATGCATTGCATAGCTCAGTCCAAGAACCAATAGAACCGACTCCCAAACACTTAAACCACACAAAAACATCTCTAAACAAATATTGTGAAAACAACCTCATGGTAACATCATCATGAACAATCTCAAACTGATCAACAAAGTTCTCAAATGCCTCCAAGTGCCTCTAAGTTGTAACATGATACTCTCCAGAAAACCGAGGAAGGTACTTAAAGGAATAAAGAGGATAGGGGTGCAGGTGATGTGGCAGCCTTAAAGGTTTACACATTTTGTCTCTAATCTTAGCTGGAAAACTTGTAGGTTGAATATGGTATTTAACAAGAATATGGGAAGGTTCAACAACAATAGCAGAAGGTAATGATATCTAGGAATTCTTTGAATCATTTTCAACCCCCTCAAGGTTACAAGGGTGATCAATTTCAAGAGGAAATGAAATACAAAACTCACTTGTATGAATAGGCTAAGGTGAAGACACAAGATCAACATTTACAAGACAAGAAGAGGGCATGTCATCTTATTTCAAGGATGGATAAATAAAGGAAGCCTTATTATCATATGAATATACGAAGCAGAGGATAATCATTTTTATATGTAAAGGGAAAGATGGAAATGATCTTATAAGAGAGAATAGGAGTCCATAAAGAAATCTCATAAACTGATACCTGGTCATCCCCTTCAGTATGCTAATCTTTTTGTCAACAGGATCCTCCCCAGTGGAGTCTTTGATTATGGAGTCACCAGGTACAAATTAAAATCTTTGATGTACTGAGTTCTGATGCACCTTCACACTCGGTAAGCTTTGTCTTTCTATCCCAGGGAAATGTCTTCAATTCATTCCTTGACAATAGTGACAATAATGTTAGCACTGAGATTTTCCCTCAGATTGCAGGAGGATAAGTCCAGTATCCATCAAATGTTTTTGGTGGATGTTGGTTTTATATGAGTGGAGGTCAAATGGACAAAACTCAAAATATGAATGTTGTTCAACTCAAAACTAAACAAGCAATGCACAGGGAAGTGAGGGCCACATTAACCTCAGACAGTGAATTGAGTTTAAAAGTGAGCAGAGGGAAGACTTAGTGAGAAAGGTGAACAAGACTACTATGGGCATCAGGATTTCAAACATCTTGGAGAAGAAAAACATAGACCCAAGATCATTCTTAAGTTCAGGTTTCAGAAACTGAAATATGTCTAAACACAGTCACAACATCACAATAATCAAACCTTCATCACGATGCTATTGCAACAACTTGAGTGGATCCTCCATGCTCGATTTATTCAGTGTGAGAGAGAAAACGATAACAAGGGAGTTGGCTAAAACTGGTCATGATACTGTTGTGATCAAATCATCATAACAACAACATAATGATGCTTGACTAGATCTTCCATGCTTGAGTGTCTTAACATAGCTATTACAAAAATATGGAAAGATGATGACTTCTATTAATTTGAAAGTCTCAAATCTTATACATCACCAGCAACTGGCATGAAAACATTACAAAATCGGAAGCTCTTCTCAACCAGTTGATGGCCCTGAACAAAATATGAAAACTACTTCTTTACACTTGCAACAATTCACCATTACCCATAGAGGCATGATCGGTTTGATGCATTCAAAGCTTGTTGTCCATGTCTTCTCTATAAGACTGTGCATGCATATTTCCCATGCATTTATTCTATCAGATTGCCCATTCATTTATTCTATCAGACATGAGCTCAGAGTAGTTCTTCTGTGAAACACAAGCTTAGAGCAATATGGGCTTGCAGGAAAAACTGCCAGGCAGGTGTGGATGTCGACGAAGGTGATTTGCTAAGGTGCTTGGTGAAAAATCGAAGGCCGCAATGAGTAAGCAATGACCATGTGGACGGATGTGGTTGGTGGTGATTGGGAATGCTTGAGCGTAGGCACTCGAGGGAGCTGAGGTGTAAAGGCATGAAGGTGATGTGGAAAAGGGGAAAGGGATGCGGTGACAGAGTTGTGTGATAGGTCGGGGGGTAAACGACAGTAATAGTGGAGGTGACATGGAGTGTGAGAGGAAGATATATGTTGGGAGGTGAGAGGGGGGATAAATGACAGTGAAGAAGGGACAAACGTGTAGAAGTGTGAGTGGAGGACAGGTGTCATTGGGAGTGTGGGTGGT
>ML788647.1:1208842-1222536 GCA_009831015.1 Picea engelmannii
GGGGGGGTCTAAGTTGCTACTACTGACTGTAGATCTGAGAGTGCCTCACTCAACCACTAATATATTTGCGCTCTTTAACCACCAACTCGGACCCCTCCGCCGCTGTTAAAGGAAGAAATTTTTGGGGGGTCCAATATGGGATGTGGATCGTGGATCTGAGCACACCTCACTCAACTGTATATCTGAGCATGCCCTTTAGCCACAACATGCCAAAGTACCAAATCACCGATAGACTTAGGATATAAAATATATTGTGGGTCACGTGAAGCCATTTTTATCCATTTTTTCACAAAGGGGTGATTTCCTAGGGAAACAACACCAAACCTTCTAAAAAATCCTTGTGCTAACAAAATTAATGGTGATGCCTATCCAGTGCCCTCCAGAACTGACACTTTGATGAAAACGCCCAATGTAGGCTCACCACCTCCGTCGACTTTAGATGGAAGAGGTATGGGGCATACCGACCACTTTTACTCCTCTAGAGAGGACCTCGAGGTAGCACTTGTTCTTTGTTCTTGCCCCTTTAGTCTGTAACACAAAACTACCTCTGCAATGTATGCAACCTATGATTTGGTAAATCTCGGATTTGGTGAGCGATGGAAGGAGGCAACACACATCCAGGGTCCTCTATGTGCAAGGGTAAGTAAACATTTTGTTGCTTAAGTTCTCTGTGAGAAGTACTTTGTGAATATATTATCTATCTGGTGCAATGTAAAATAAATGAGAGGTTCCATTTACAGACTTCATGTTTTCTTTTTCTTTGTTTGAGGATTGACAATGCATGATAGTTGCGCCTCTGAATGTGTTTCTTCCCATGATTCCACTAGGTTTATAGTTCCATTTATAAGTTAGGTGAAACACCTTTATATTTAATGCTTGGGTTTGAGGGTTATTGTATGTTCTCTCGGTTGACTGTCATTCTTCCAGCCTATAATCCTTTGTGGTCCCTCCCTAGTCAAACCGTGGCCCGAATCGTTACTATAAGTTGAACCCTATAATTTTTCTCATTTTCTTTTATTCACCATTGATATCATTGATATTCTTACACTCTAGAAGTCTTCCAAAGTTCTCAAATCTTATTGATGTTATTCATACTTGTCTGTTTAAAACTCTGTAGGAAAATTTCATAATTTACATTTTGTGTATATATAGATATATTAACATAATATTATTCTTCTAGCAACACATTTGTTTATATCCTCTATTTGTAATGATTTCTCTGCTGGGAAGAATTCATGGTTTAACCCATGACCACCTTGAAAATATCCTTCACTTGATCTCTCGTCTGATATAGTTATAATATTAAGTCGTTTGTGAAAGGCCTTGTCTATGCCAACCACTCTGCACTAGAAAAAGAGAGAATATCCTTGTTTAATCACCTATTGAATTTATGTGGAGCGAAAGTCATAGGGTTCGGACACATTTTTGTACAATTAGTCTTTAACCTATAGATTGGGTTCTTACTGTAAATTTCTATACACTCAGAATTTCATATTTTACCTTTCTGTAATGTTGTTTAGATTAAATTATCCCTCTATTGTGAATATACTCAGGTCACATATTGTGCACCTCTATGAATTCCTATTAGTTTAATAATTATTCATTGTGATCATTACCCCAAATTGGAAATTCCAACTATGTGGTTACGAGGAATTAGATGATAGTTATGTTTAATCTTTGACCTTGCCACAATCAAATCCTTCCATTTATTTGGTCCTTTACACAGGGTTTGGAGAATTATTATTATGTTCTTCCTATTTGATAAGTCTATGCACGGTCTATTTTGATGATAACTAGTTTCACTTCTTTTCTTACTGTCACTTCCTCTATTTTACAAATGAAAAGTACTATGCATGAATATATGAAATTAATGACAGGCCCTTTCTGTTTTTCGAGGGTACCCATCAGTTAATTTTGGGTTCACTCCTCCTCCTAGATTCCAGACACATTTTCTCACAAGGAACCAAAGGTGATCTAGTTTTCGTTGGGAATCAAGCTAAGTTTTGTCCTTGGATTATTCTATTGTTTGATTTCCACAAAATTAAAATGCTAGCACGGTTATTAAACCCTCACTTTACTTCATTCGTAGGTTAGTCAAGTTGATGAAATCAGAAGAAGGAAGCCTCTTACCACAAAAGGTATTCGAGTTCCATGTCCTTCCTTGACTGATCTATGTGCGCCTTAACTTTGGTTACATACATATTCTATGTGTACTTTCTTAGAGCTCTATTTACAATACAAGAGGTTGTGGAGTTTTTGGTCTATGGTACTCCCACTAATATTTTGAACAATGATCGATTGAATATAATGGTTGCTTTTGCAAGATACTTTGAATTCTATTCTATGGTAATAAAGAATGTATTCAAACTGTTATTCTTTCTATCTATTCTCTGTGGTATTTGTGTATGTACAGATTTGAATAGCAATTCAAAATATGTATATTCAATGGCCAATAGGAACATAAAAATAGTTCTACTATTTCTTCATGTATGAGAACACACACACACACACACACACATATATAGTTAAATATCTATGTCTAACCATCACATTTCAAACAAACGATATTTCTAGTATCATTTAACTATGATAAGACATAGTAAAACATGGTCATATAGTCCCTTAAGAATTGATTTCACTTATGTATACACAGTCAACATATTTCTAACAAATAATAACCATAAATATAACATTGACAAAGGAATACAAGCTGGGATACATATATGAAACTTGATGCTGGAATAAAAATGGAACAACCATGTTCCACCCAACCATAGAATAGAACAAACAAGTTTACTTGCTCTTCTCACCCCCTAGTCTGACCATGAGTCCATAAGGGAAAACTGAATGATCCTCCTTAGCTATAGTCACAATCCACAAATCAGAAAAATCCTTTTCCTCACACTAACAGTGTTCATAACAATAAATAACTTCTTTTCCAACATACTAAGCAACATCCTGCCTCCTCCATATGTTGTTTTTAATATGCATCCTTGTGCCTAGGTCTTTCCTTCCCTCCTTGGGGAAATTCACAGCTTTACAAATCCATCTTTTTTAGGGTCTTCTAGTGGTCAAATTCCACTTCTGCCACTTGTAAAAGTCATCCTTGAGGTAACTCAAACCCATTCCCCACTCATAGATTCATGGTCAACTATCTTTAACCTGGTTGTTCCATTTGTCTTCCAACATTTAATTTATTAAAAGTTTGTTTTACACATGTGTCAAAATAAAAGAGGATAGTTGAGCAAGTCAAATCTTTGCCCAACAATCATCAAATAATTAATTACAACAATCAAAATTCCAAATTTGGATTTTCCATAAATGTAAAATAATTTCCAAATCCGAATTTTCCAAAAATGGAAGTTTATTTCAAAGTTCACTTAGAATTTAATATTCTAAAATTTGAGGATATTACACTTTTAATCTAAAATCTTAATCTCATGGCTAGCAATTGAAGATGATGACATATTCTTAGTCATCCTCCCAAATCAATGAATTAGATTTAATGTTCATAACTTCCTATCATTTTTAAAAGCATGCTTTAACCTTTTTACATTTTCACATTTACTTAATCATGTTAAAAAATTACTTCGTCGTCATCTGATTGCCACGTTTAGCTAGATTTTTTTCTCTACATATTCCAGTCTTCAATATAAATTGAGTATTGTTGTATCTTTGTGTTTCTGTCTTATTTATGTGTTTCATTTCATTCCTTCATAAATCTAGATCAGTGGTATGAGAGCGACCTTCTCTTTATCATATTCTATGTGCATGTCCCCAATGAGGTTAGGGTATCAGGAATTAGGACTCAAATTAGTTTAACCTTTGGAAGACCATCCTTGTCGACCCCAATGACCACCCATGGTGGAGGAACAAAGAGATGAGGGAGAAAAATAACCTATTAATTTGTTGGCCATGAAAGTCCACATAAAACATATGAATGAGATGATGGATTAGTTTTCCCAAATTGAAGTAGCCCCCCTACCTCAACAGGGTCTTCCGACCTTTCGGTCACTGGATATTCACTAAAATGAGCTGGATTATCTCTTTCAGGTCCCTGCTGGAACCTTTACTAAACAAATCCACAGGTCTTCTGTGAACTGCACCCACGCAAACAGGAACTGGGCGCGAGTTCCCTCCATGAGACCACCGACATTGACCACACACCTCTCAAAAGGAGTTTCACAATTTCATGTATTGAGTTTTTTGTATGCGAGTCACCTCAAATCTCCCGACCTTCGAAATTCCAACAAGGGATTAGCACTTGATAGCTCCTCCCTTATCCTTCTCCACGTGACCACTACTTATGACCAAAATCCAAATCAAAAGGTGCATCATGAAATCTCGTATCGGACCTTTGCATGTGAGTCACCTTGACCCTCCCAATATCCAAAATTCTGATAGGGCTTAGCACTTGCTAGCTCCTCCCTCCATATGAACTCTGGCTATGACACGGGGTTCAATCTCAAGCACTCATATGGATTTCACATTTTGCAAAGTTGGGGGATCACTCACCTCTCTTCTCCTGATTTCTAATTCCACAATATCTCCTTAGGTAAATCAACGATCCATGCTCCTTCCTCGATCGATGGATATGATCAAATCACAAATTCGGGTTCGCAAATCCTTATGACTCTGCCCTTTGAATTTCCTGAGTTGTGAGTCAGCAAAATATTGATCTCTCACCATGTGTCCTCTAAATCCAATGACCCAAATCTTATTCTTGGACTTTGGGTCTCCGTGCTCCGACATTTTCAATTCTCAAACTGAAAACTTACTTCATATTTTCCCACAGTACGAGATCTGTTGACAGGTGTCTCCTCACAGATCAATGACTCATAGCCCTTCGGTTGTCTGCACTCCGTGTATTTCAAGTCTCAACTTGACTCCTTATGTGCCTATGATATATGATGGCTCACACTTGATCAATCGGATGATTGATATCCCACCTTGGTGTTCCGACACTCTGGTCTTCGAAAATATCAAGTTTCAAGATGCTCTCCCTTCTGAACTTCCACCAACCAATGATCGTGATTCCTCCTAGTAATATAATGCTTGGTCTTCGCCTCCAGTCATCCGACGGCTCATATCTATCCCACTAATCAGATGGTTTAAATTCTATTCCAGGTCTCCAAACTCCAGAAATATCAAGTTTCAACTTCAATAGCCTCTCTCCTCTGTACGCGAAGTGATAAGGTTCGCACACTTCTTATAATCTGTCAGTTGTCGATCTTCTTCCCTATGATCCGATGATCACAGTCGTTCTTCCTCCTGAGATTCTGATATCTCTCCACCTTCAAATATTTATCTGCCTTCAAAGGTTCCAAACCTTTGTTCCTTGATGAATCTGCCTCCGAGACCTCGTCAACACTCGTGAATTTTTTTATCTATTCTTAGATTCTATCCTTAAACGGATTTCGATCTCCCATGCACACTTTTCCTTTTTGGGATTTAAAATAACTCAGTTCGAAGGATTTTCTTGAAAATAAAATGCTTCTTGCACACCTGGAATTCTTCTGCGCTAGTTATTCGAAGCTTGTTGGCCTCTTGACGCTCTGAACACCTTTCACCTACTTTGAGTTTCTCTGATTCTCTCTAAACTTCTTTGAGTCGATCTGAGACTCAATCAATGCACTCCTTGCGTTCGAGATGGACACCTTGCATACAAGTATTAGAAGAGAAATGATTGAAACTCAACTAGCTTCGTCACGAACTCATACAATCAATATCTCTCTAACAATCGTACATGAATGAAGTAATAAATCATACACACAAAATAACATTCATTCAATCACACATGAAATGAAAAAAGTCCAAGGATTTGGGATAGTTTATGTTTGTTCTATTCATTCACGAAAAACAAAATACATAGTGTTTCCTGCTACTCTACTCTGCTCTATTGATATCTCTATTTTGTCTATCTGTTCTATATGTTACAATACAAAACTGAAAAACTATCTAAGGACTACTCCATGAGATCTCTTTTCCTTTTCTAAAATCTATCATTTCAAATTCAAAGATATTACCTACTCTGTCCTATTACAATAACTACTAGTTATTCCCAGATAGAGTCAACCCTCCATATCTGAAATTTCTTACGCTCGTTATAGACTTTACAAGAAAGTTACATTTTAAAATTTTGCATTCAAAACTATCTCAATAATCGATTAAATTCTTAGTTAAATTATTGATTTAAAACGGTATCATTGTTGAGATATCATTCTTCTACCTCCACGCATGCGTTGTTGACTTTGAAGTTGATTCTCTTGCATCATACTCCCCCGGTTAGAAATTTTCCATGGACTCTTGTCCATGAGCTCCTGCACTATTTTTCCATGCTTCAAATTATCAAGTTCTGTGACCCAACTTACATCTTCCATTGGATGATCTTTCCACTTCACTAAGTACTCAGGATATCTCTTCCTCTTGGTTTTCTTTCCATATTTTTGTTCAATAATTTTCTCCATCTGAGGTTTTTCTGATGTGGGAAATTTCTCTTCACACTGAATTTTATTTTGATCATCTGATTCTCCTGCTTCATATTTCCTGTAAGGATACATGTTTGCAAGATTGAATATCAGTGATATCCCAACATTGCCTGGAAACTTAATCTCATAAGCATTGGGTGGGAATTTTTTGAGAATCCTGCATGGTCCTATCTTTTTCATCTTTAACTTGTTGTATGTTCCCCTTGGGAATATCTCTTTTCTAAAATGAGCTAAAACTTCATCTCCAACTTCGAATTGAACTTCTATTCTATTTTGATAAAATTTTCTCTTGTATTTCTGACTACTATCCTGTAGCTTCTCTCTAACTCTGTCATGGAGTTTCTTCATTTCTATTGCAAAATCCTCTGTTCTAGCACTTCTGAACTCATCTTGATTCAAATATATCAATTCTGTAATCCCTCTTGGTCATATACCATACACAATTTCAAATGGAATTTTCCCTATGCTCCTATTCACTGAATTGTTGAATGCAAATTATTTTTGTGCCAAAATCTGATCCCATTATCAACCTTGCTTAGTGACAAAACTTCTCAACAAGTTTTTCAGGACTCCTATTTACTACTTCAGTTTGTCCATCTGTCTAAGGGTGATATGATGAACTAAAGGATAACTTCATTCCCATCCTCTTCCATAGAGTCCTCCAAAAGTGTCCTACAAATTTGGTGTCTCTGTTTGAAACTATACTCCTCGGCAATCCATGTAGTCTCATGACTTATCTAAAAAACAAATTGGCAATGTGTGTGACATCACTTGAATTTTAGCATGGTATGAAAAGTGTGATTTTTGAAACTCTGTCCACCACAAAAAATATGGAATCACTCCCTTTTTGAGTTTTAGGAAATCCCAAAACAAAATTCATATTGATTGCATCCCATGGCCTTTATAGAATTGGTAATGGCTAATACAAACCACTGTATTGTTGTCTTCCTTTAGTATACTAACAAATTTTGCATTTGTTCACAAATGTTTTCACTTATTCTCCCATGCTCGGCCAATAATACGAATTATTCAGTTGTACAAATGTCTTATCATGACCAAAGTGTCTAGCTAAACCTCTGTTGTTTTTCTCTTTCAGTAGGTTGTCTCTCATTGAGCACTTTAGAATGCACAATTGGCTCCCTTTGAACAGTAATCCATCTTGGATCAAATATTTAGTTTGTGGGCTTCTGTCTCCCAATAAAGGATTCTTGCATGCCTCGTAAGCTTCTTTGAAATTTGCATCTTCTTTATACATCTCCTTGAGGTGTTCGAACCCCAAGGTCTCCACTTGGAATTCTTGTACAATCAAACTCCTTCTGCTCAAAGCATCTGCAACTTTGTTAGTAGTTCCAACAATGTGTTTGATAACCAAATTAAAATTCTACATAAGTTCTACCCATTTTGCATGTTTTTGATTCAACTTTTCTTGCCTAGTAATAAACTGCAAAGCATGATTATCACTGTACAAGACAAATTCTTTAGGAATTAGATAATGTCTCCATTTTTTCAAATCTTGAATCACTGCATAAAATTCCTTTTCATACATGGAATAATTTTTCTTGGTGTCATTCAATTTCTTACTAAAATAAGCAACTGGCCTATTGTCCCGATTCAAGACTGCTCCAATAGCTAATCCACTTGCGTTGCATCTCACGTGAAATGTTTTTCCAAAATCTGGCAAGACCATAATTGGTTGCTTTGTGATTATCTCCTTCAACACTTTGAAACTTCTTTCAACTTCCTCTATTCGACTGAAGGACTTGTGTTTCTTATTCATAGTGTCCAACATGGGTGCACATATGCCACTGAAAGTTTTGATGAATTTTCTATAAAATCTTTCTAACCCATGAAAACTTCTTACCTCAAATATGTTGCTCGACGACGACCATTCTCTGATTGCTCTCATGTTTTCTAGTTCCATCCTTAATTCATTTGAAGAGATCACGAAACCCAAATATATGAGCTCCTTCTTCATAAAAGAACTCTTATTCATATTTATCAGCAATTTCTCTTGCTACAACCTTTCCATCACTAATGTCAAATGTCTTAAGTGTTCCTCCTTTGTCTTGCTAAAGATTAGTATGTCATCCAGATATACTATGACAAATTTTCCCATGAAGTTTTTGAACACTTCATTCATTAACCTCATAAATGTGCTTGGTGCATTTGTCAAACCAAACGACGTGACCAACCATTGAAACAATCCTTCATTTGTCTTGAATGTTGTTTTCCATTCATCTCCCTCTCTCACTCGTATTTGATGATATCTTCTCTTCAAGTCTATCTTGGAAAAATAGCTTGCCCCACTCAAATAGTCCATAAAATCATCCATCCTCGGTAAATTAAATATGTATCTAATGGTTATATTGTTGATGGCTCAGGAATCTGTACACATCCTCCATCCTCCATCTTTCTTTGGGCTTAATACAATCGATAATTCACATGGGCTTAGGATTTCCTTGACTAAAAATTTATCCAACAACTCCTGGACTTGACTTTTGACTTCCTCATTCTCTCTAGGCATCAACCTTTAATATGGTTTGTTTGGTAAACTAGCTCCTAGAATAAGGTCAATATGATGGCTTATACTCTTGATGGGTGGAAATGAGTGTGGTAACTCATCCACAACTATATCAACAATTTTTTCTAATAGTTCTTGGATTTCTATAGGTAATTCTCCTATAGAAGTATTCATAAGGATAACTCTAGGCTTCCTCACTACAACAAACTACATTTATTTCTCCTTTTTGACTTCATTCAAGAGCTTCTTCCCACTCATGAGAAGTATGCTTGAACTAGCTTCTGTATTTTTCTCTTTGTATTCTATGAGAAACAACATATGTGCTCTACTATTATTTTGTAGTATATATCTATTCTTCCTTCCATCATGAATAACCTTTTGGTCATAATTCCATGGCCTCGCCTATAAAATATGACAGACATCCATAGTAATTACATTACACAATATTTCATCCCTATAACCTCCTATTTTGAATTCAACTCGACAATGCTGACTTACCACTACTTGATGTACTTTCTACAACCATGATACCTTGTATGGATTTGGATGTGCAGTTGTTTTCAATTTCATCTTCTCCACCATATCTGTGCATACTAGATTGCCAGTGCTCATCTTGATTAAGGTTGGTTGTCATTGATGTCAACCTTTGAAGAAAGCCCTGTACCACAAAGTTTTGGGTAATGGATGCAATATTGTTTGATGTAAAGATGACTCATTATTGTCTTTTCATGGTTCATAAGAAGTAAATATGGATGAACTCCAAAGTGGTCCCCTTATGGTGAAATCCCTCATGGGAAGATGCTTTCTGGAGTAAGATAACCCATGCTTAATTGTGGAATAATGAGATGAAGGACAATGAATTTTTCAGGTCAACTATCCTATATGGATAGTTCTTTTCATTCCATTTCCAATGGTATGCGGAACGTCACATAACTCCTCACGGTTAGAGAGTTATGGCCATGAGAAGTTGGAGAACCCAGGTTTGGGTAATGGAGCCAAGTTTGTTTGATGGATAATGGTATGAGTTATGATATATTTTAGGATAATACTATTCTATATGTATAGTACATGTCATTCCATTTCTGGTGGTATGTGGAACATAACATAACTCCTCAGGGTTTGATAGTTATGGCCTTACGAAGTTGGAGGACCCTCATATGTCAACTAGAAGCCCCAAAAGGTCAAAGTAGTCAAAGTGGTTTAAGATATTTTAAAAGGTAAATAATAAAGTGAATTAATGAGTGTATTAGAATTCAAAGTGAATACAAAATAAATTAATTCAATAACAAATTTAATGGAGAAATTAGAAGTGGGTTAACCCTAAAATAAGGAAAGTGGGGCCAAGTGACCTAGAAGATGTTTTTAAGGAAGCTACTTGGAGAGTATAAATAAGAGGCAAGGCTCTCTAATTTTAATCACACTTGATAATATTGAATATCTATAGGTTTACGAGGTAAAAAAGGATATCTAATCTGAAATTCTGAGGGAAGGTGAAGAAAAGAAGGCCAAAAAGCGAGGAAGGATAAATTCTTTTGATGGTGCTTTCTAAGGTATGTTATTTATAGGTCATCTCACCGTTTTTGCAATAACCTTTTTTATGTAATGATTCAGACCGTTAAATTTCTATTCCATTGAGAAAACATATCCAATTATATGTGGTAAAAAGTTCATCTTTTGGTTCATTTTATTTTTGGAGTTACACTCCGTGGAAAATAGGGTTTGTGGCTAGTCCTTAAACTAGTCAAAAACATGTGTTTCAAGTAAAAACATCATAACTTCTTCATAATAGATCGAAATTCAGTGAAGCCAAATGTGTTAGTTATATTACATTCTTTAGTATTCTTTGTAATAGTTTTATATCAGTTCAACAAAAATTCCGTGCGGGGCCCGCTCTACAAGGTCGCTCTCTAGAATAAGCTAGACTTCGTCAAGGTATGCCATTATTGCTATAACTCATTTTCTAAGAGGTTACAAGTAGTGACACCTGGAGGAATTGCATAAAACACACTGCATAACATTTTTTTATCAGTTTCAGATATTTATACATTACAGGTACGAAGTTATGATTACTTCAAGTTAGGGTTGTTGACTAATCCAAAACTAGACATGGGAGACTAAAGAAAAGTTTGATGAAAATGCTAGTCTCTTGTTGTTGAAGTTAAGGAAGGTTTGTAGGAATGTGATCATATACAAAAGGTCTATTACAGAGCTACAAATCATATTTGGATGATGAAATTGATGAGGGATTTTGGTTGAGGTACATATTGAGTACATGGTTGGGTCAAGTAGTTGACGAATTGGCACATACATGAGGTGTATAGTTTGATGTAGGAGCATCACTCCACATCATCAAGTGCTAGTCAACCAACACATGTTCAATGGAGAGGAGAGGCGTAGCCCTCTCACTTTCAAATTTCAAATTTTGAAATTGTATTAAATGTTGTAAGGCCAAAGAACCAAAAGCCATACATGTACGTAGGCTTTAGATAAAGGTTGCCTTAAATGGTTGTAAGGCTGAGATCTAGATCCGATTCGGACTAGACAACCGTTCAATGTAATTGAATGTAAATTAATGAGAGTTGGTGAGGATGGAGGGAAGAGCTCGAGGATCCTCATTTTGTAAAAAGATCCTTTGTATCTATAGGAGTTAGTCGATAGAGAGGTAGAGAAGAATAGAGAGAGAATAGGGAGAAGAGAGGAAAGCCAAGACTCTATTGTAGCCTTAGCTCGAACACATTGTAATCAGGCATTCTTGATTAATACAAATAGAGCAGTTTTTCCTGCATGTGGTTGTTCATGTGTCTGTGAGTTCACGAATGAATGTCTTTATGTGTTGGTGATATGTTGTACGTGTGTGTTAGCTTGCATTTGCAGGTTACATATAGAAATTGTTGTCTGTTGGGTTCTTTGATTTCAGGTTTGGATTCTTTGTGGTTTCATGCAAGAGTGCATGACAGAGTACTGCGGTCTCTGAAAACCAGTGCAGGAGTGCACTTCTGAATTCTGTGGAATTTATACAAAGACGTGCCAGGAGGGCATACTATTTGAATTCATTGACTCAAGGAGGAAGCCTCAACGTTGTTGAACACCTTGAAGGAGAAACTATGCAGAGGAGATCACAGAGAGGAGAAGAAGAATTGTTGTGAATTCTGTAGAGGCTCTACCAGAAGGGCATTGAGAAAATGCATAGGATGCATTGAGGATAATTCTATTTCAAATTCGGTGAGAAGACAGAGTCAATATTCTGGAGAACTCTTCCAGATGGGCATCAAGTTGATGCAAGTGTGCACAGGAGGAACTCTATTTTGAGTTTAGGGAAGACAAAATGTCTGAAGTTCGGTGAATCTCTGCTAGGAGGGCATTGAGAAGTTGCATAGAGTGCACAAAAGGAATCTTTTCCAATTCTATTGGAAAGAGAAGTGTCAAGGAGAGACACTCATAGAGTTACTGAATACTTTGTTAAGCTCAGCAAGTGTAGTGTCCCCACTTTGGGACATCATCACAGGGCAGATATTTATGATGACCAGAGTAGCCAGATGGGTTCTAGAGCCAGTACAGGGGTATTTTTGAGGCATTGTGGGGTCCATCTTGCATTGATGATCATATTTCATCATTATGATCCATTCCACACAGGTTGGCTTTGGTTTCATTGCATTCCGATGATTTCCATGATTTTGACTATTTTGAGCTATAAGTCAATGGAATTCATTGAAGAGGTCATTTTGGGCACATTACTTGGAGGAACCTCTTAGTGTAATAGCTCATTGGAATCAGGAGGAGAAACACTACAGGCTAGGATGGCTAGAAGTGACTTTCAGTGGCCAGGGAAGCCACAAGGAGAGATAAGGAGCTTTTCAAAGGTAAAAAGGTTAATTAATTAATTAAATATTAATAAAGTGAAAGTCACTTTGGAGGGAGAAGGTGAGCCAAAAAGTATAAAGGAAAGGCAATGGCCTCTTCTCATTCATTCATGTATAATCTTATTTTGATTTCTGGCTTCTAGCTAGTGAGCCCAATATTGGGGGTTTTGAGGGTTTTGAGGGTTTTGATATAACAAACCCTAGAGGATGATTCAGTGGTGAAATATTCCACCTATCATGTCCCAAGCTTGGTCTCGGAGATGAAATATTCTCCCACATCATTCTAGTTCCAGATCTACTTAGTTGCAGGAGGATTCTACATCAGTGTCATGTGCAGATAGAGAGAGGGCGCACCAGTTGAGGGATTCTAGCAAGAGGGGTGCACCATCTTTGGAGAGAGATTCATTGTAGGAGATTGGCAGGGTTGTTGAGGATTCTATCACTTGGGTTTTCATTGTAGGGCCTTGGAAATTAGATCTAGTGCTTTCTGAGACAGTTTTATGGATCATATTATTTCTTGAGCAATGGGGCGAATTGAAGAGAAAGAGGGCGTTTTTGAGATCCAGATCTAGTCTGTTTGGAGGGGTTACACTTCAGATTTGACCCTGAGACTTTAACTAGTGACTTGCAGTGTCCCGATCTATATTTTTGGAGAGTTTCATATCATTTGGAGGCCTCCTTCAGCAGGGCTAAATTATCTAGGGTTTCAGTCATCCAGTGGGGCACACCATTCAGTGGGGGATTTCAGATCTACAGAGATTGAGAGGGATCTTGGAGATTCGGTCACCTGGGTTGTTCTTACCATCACCCGATCTATCAGTTGGC
>ML788647.1:1222860-1234473 GCA_009831015.1 Picea engelmannii
AATTGAGATGTTTTGGCTTGTCTATCTTATTGCATATGGTTGAGGTATGTTCCATGGTTATCTCTTTCTATTATTTTTTGCATACACACATATAAACACATCTAAAAGGTAGATCAACAAAGTGTTTGACGAAATACCTCACTTAGAAAAAGTTTTAAAAACACACCAAAACAGTGATGATCCTTGCATAATGGCTTGGGATCATTACAGTGGTATCAGAGCTTAAATCCTGCAAACCTGAGGGGTCTTTCATAGGGATAAATGGATTTTTGGAAGGAAATGGAGATTGTTAATATGATTGAGGAGTGTGTGAGGGAATATGAAACCCTCAATAATTTCAAAGGGATCATAACATTTCAATGGTTCCTATCCTATAAAAATCTTATTTGGAACATGAAGAAGATTGCACGTTGGCTCAAGAAGAGGGAGGAAATTAGAGCAGCCCTTTGGGGTAACCCCACACCCATTAGGATCACGCAGCTTTGCTACAGTTGCAAGGTGCCTTGGGAACTAGATCATAGGTGTAGGGGTAAGGGTAAGAAGAAAACTATTAAGGCACACCATGATAGTGATGATTGGGTGTTTGTGGATGGAGCGACATATGTTGATTCAGAGCAGTCGGATGATGACAGTGACTCTTGCACAGGGGCTATTGATAGTGACTCTACCTCAGAGGATAGTGATGATGACTCTTGCATAGGGGCTAGTGATGCTTGCATGCTTGAGGAGGATGATGATCCTTGTGTAGTGGATAGGCAGTTGGATGGACAAGACGATAGCACTAGTGTATTAGAAGACATATCACATACCATTGATGAAATTACACCTCAGTAGAGTGGTGAAACTAGTGAGGAATCACATGTGTTAGCACTTAGAGATGATGAGCTACCTATGAGGGTTGTGACACATTTGTCACCCTTTCAGACACCCATGATAGCCACATCACATGAGGAGATCAGTGGCACGTCAGATGTGATGGATGAGCCTATTGTGAGGGTTGCACACCATAGACATGTAGATCCATCGATCCAGGAGGAGATATAGGGAGTACAGCCAGGGGACCTTACACATACATATCAACTAGAGGAGATTGAGTCACAGTTATTAGAGACTCCATTAGTTGAGCAGATTGCAAAAGTTGACAGGTTGATGGAGCATTTACTTCCAAGATCGACCTATAGTGATGAGGATGCACTCTTTAGTAGTTAGGATGATGATAGCACGTGTCTGGATACAGCTATATAGGATCTAGGCACAGATGATAGTAGTAGGTTGAGTGCACAGGAGGATACAATTGCTCATACAAGATACAGTGTGAGTCAAGGGGAGATGGCATCTAGTGATGGGATGCAGTGGCATACAAGATTACCTAGTGGCACAGTAGACAATAGGCAGTTCATCACTTTATCTTCTGTAGAGAGTGTTGTTAGTGATGGCACTAGCAGTGAGAGGCATGAGGGGGTACCCCAGCATGACTATGATCAAGAGTCACACCACTTAGCAGCACAGTTGGGAGTTAGTGAGGCTATGATTAGGGAAGCCACTAGACATATTGATGACATGCATGCAGTGATGGCAGATTACAGTTGGACAACATCAGTGGCACAGGGTAGCTCAGATGGAGGATTTTCCATGGATGATTTTCACACTCTCTGGGAGAGAGTGTCTATGATGAGGACTGACCACCAGCAATTGTTGACAGACATAGACTACCTACTAGGGATTGGTGAGTTGTATCATAGGGCCCTGAGGCGGTAGGAGTTGGAGGTAGACCAACTCACTCGAGAATTGGAGAACACTCGAGGATTCTTAAGAGGCACACAGACCTCCCTTCAAGAATCAGAGTCTATATCAGATGGGTCTCTTGAGGAGATTCATCAGAGATCCACTTCATCTGTCTTAGTGGATAGTCAGATGTATCGGTCAGTCACATTGACAAATGATGTTGATGATCTAGCAGAGGAAGACCAGTCGATGGGGGACACTTCCATTTGTGTCTTAGGAGTGGTTGATCTCCATATAAATATTGATCCAGCTGTACACCCAGGATCTATGATGTGGCATGAGTTTGTGGGATATGACATGAGTATGTCGGAGCATACCATTATGAGTGATAGCTCATAGAGATATGTTGAGGTGTATGGTGGCATTTAGAGGGGTATAGTGCCTTGCAGGGAGGAGACACACTTAGGGGAGTATGTAGATGTCACTCCTCTGCAGCAGCACATAGTTGTGGGAGTTCACCTTCTCCATTTCAGTAGTTGCATGGCAGATGAGAGATGGAGGTTGGTTGACCAACAGTCGGAGGGGTTACTTCTGGTTGTACTAGATGGTTGGGACTCAGTGATGACCACAGGAGAACATCTTTCATGGATACCGATGGATGAGCTTCTAGTCGAATCATTGGGATTGACCAAAGCATTTGACACCTCCCAGTCCTACAGTCAGCTGTAGATGTTTCTATTAGCCTGTCCTGACACTTTTATCATAGACAACACCATGAGGAGGGATAGGCCATGGTTGGGAGCATGGAGAGTGAGTAGGCTGAGAATATATGACATGAGTACTTTTACGACATACAGAAGGTCAGAGGTGGATCGTGTTAGATAGATAGTTGAGACTTGGTGTGTGATGGTGAGCATCATAGACCTGGTGATGACAGATGAGCGCAGTGGGTTTCTGACAGTGATCGGCCCAGCACAGGAGTAGCTAGTGGAGACTGGAAGTGAAAAACTTCCAAGTTTTCCATGGGATCCGAGAGTTCACTTGGTTAGCAGGATGTTTCACTACATGACGACCCAGGTGGCACTAGAGATCCACACACTCCACCTTGGGTTGGTTTGGAGTGGGTCGACAGGTACTTGTCCTATAGGGCGAGACCTTTTCTTCCTCTTGATCATCATGATAGGGCATGGAGATGTTTGGATAAGTACTTCTTCTACAGAGGTGTTTATGACAATATAGTTTTTGGGCAGTAGGTTCGGTGGTCACAAGTATTTTAGCTTGAGGATCCCGATGAGGAGGATCATTTATGTATGCAGGGGATAGACAGTCGTGGACAGAGAAGTGTAGTGTCAGCAGGAGGATCGTCGACAGAGGTTAGCGTGGGACCTAGGGATTGCAGGATTGAGAAATTCATTAACCAACAGAGGAGAGTGGACCATTGCAAGGGAAAGTTATTCTAACTTTTCATTTAGCACAACACTTGAGGGTGCCGCATGGAGATCTTGCAGTACCTCATTCTGGCATCATCATGTGCAGTTGATGGAGACCGTGTAAATCTTGGTAGATATTTGGAGGATGGACTCATTCTGAGATGAGGCCATGGGTCAGGTGCAGGAGGTTCACAGGG
Organism: Picea engelmannii; assembly: GCA_009831015.1. Classification (NCBI taxonomy): domain Eukaryota; kingdom Viridiplantae; phylum Streptophyta; class Pinopsida; order Pinales; family Pinaceae; genus Picea; species Picea engelmannii. The sequence continues at coordinate 1,226,213 of ML788647.1, forward strand.
TTGATATCTTCCAGGATTGTTCTTCATAGAGTATTGCAGTTCACTTCCTGATATGGGATCTAGGGGGTGGAGTGTGCTATTTTTCATCATTGGATGGGTTCTACTATGTATCCCATAGGTGGACATGGGATCCTGGTATTTCACTTTAGGGGATTTGTGTATTTCTTGAGGACAAGCAATTTTCTAGCAGGGAGGACTATAATGTACCCACTTTGGGACATCATCACAGGGCAGAGATTTATGATGACCAGAGTTGCCAGATGGGTGCTAGAGCGAGTACAGGGGTATTTGAGAGGCATTTTGGGGTCCATATTGCATTTATTATCATATTCCATCATTATGAGCCATTCCGCACAGGTTGGCTTTGGTTTCGTTGCATTCCGACGATTTTCATGATTTTGAGTATTTTGAGCTATAAGTCAATGGAATTCACTGAAGAGGTCATTTTGGGCACATTACTTGGAAGAACCTCTCAGTGTAATAGCTCATTGGAATCGAGAGGAGAAATACTACAGGATGGGATGGCTAGAAGTGACTTTCAGTGGCCAGGGAAGCCACAAGGAGAGATAAGGAGCTTTTCAAAGGTAAAAATGTTAATTAATTAATTAAAGTGATTTAATTAATTAATTAAATATTAATAAAATGAAAGTCACTTTGGAGGGACAAGGTGAGCCAAAAATTATAAAGGAAAGGCAAGGGCCTCTTCATATTCATTCATGTATGATCTTGTTTTGATTTCTGGCTTCTAGCTAGTGAGCCCAATATGGGGGTTTTGAGGGTTTTGAGGGTTTTGACATAACAAACCCTAGAGGATGATTCAGTGGTCAAAGATTCCACCTATCTTGTCCCAAGATTGGTCTCAGAGATGCAATACTCTCCCACACCATTCTAGTTCCAGATCTACTTAGTTGTAGGAGGATTCTACATCAGTTTCATGTGTAGATAGAGAGAGGGCGTACCAGTTGAGGGATTCCAGCAAGAGGGGCGCACCATCTTTGGAGAGAGATTCGTTGTAGGATATTGGCAGGGCTGTTGAGGATTCTATCACTTGGGTTTTCATTGCAAGGCCTTGGACATCATATCTAGTGCTTTCTGAGACAGTTTTCTGGCTCAGATTATTTCTTGAGAAGTGGGGTGAATTGAAGAGATAGAGGGAATTTTTGAGATCCAGATCTAGTCCGTTTGGAGGGGTTACACTTCAGATCTAACTCTGAGACTTTACCTAGTGACTTGCAGTGTCCTGATCTATATTTCTAGAGAGTTTCAGATCATTTGGAGGCCTCCTTCAGTAGGGACGAATTATCTACGGTTTCAGTCATCCAGTGGGGCACACCATTCAGTGGGGGATTTCAGATCTACAGAGATTGAGAGGGATCTTGGAGATTCAGTCACCTGGGTTGTTCTTACCATCACCCTATCTATGAGTTGGCATATTTATTAGTGTGATTGGACACTTTTGGCAGCAGGGCCAATTTATTGAGGGTTTCAGCCTTCTATTGGAATGTGGCATTCTTCAGCTAGAGAGTTTGGCATTCAGATCTACTGGTATTGATATTCATTTATTATTCATCCTTTGGAGGCATATTTTGTATTAGCGGGAGAATTTTGTAGTAGCTCTTATCTATTATCTATCTTCTTGGCCATCCGTTGAGCATTCCAGATTGGCATCTCCATTGTAGCAGGATTCTCTATTTTATGAATAAAGAAGAATTGAGATGTTTTGGCTTGTCTATCTTATTGCATATGGTTGAGGTATGTTCCATGGTTATCTCTTTCTATTATTTGTTGCATACACACATATAAACACATCTAAAAGGTAGATCAACAAAGTGTTTGACGAAATACCTCACTCAAAAAAAGTTTTAAAAAGACATCAAAACAATGATGATCCTTGCATAATGGCTTGGGATCATTACAACAAGGAGGGATTGAGTAGAAGGTCATTATGAGGACACCAGATTTCCCCTTGAGGACATAGAAGGGTGAGTCCCCTAGAGGCTCAGGTAAATAAAGCTCAGGAAGGATGGTGCCTTAGTGCACCGAGTATCAATAGAGTGAGAAGGAGGTCGAGAAACCCTTTGAGGTTTCACAATCGACAAAGATCAGGAGGGATAGCATTCCTAGAACGTAGGCGATATCCAAGGGAATCGAGTTCGTAGAGGAAGCAAAGGTTGAGGCCTTTGAAACTTCAAAAAATATCCCAAGGGGAGAGAGGAAGTTCTCAAGCTCAGAAGGGAGCACAACTACCATCAGATTAGTTGGAGAGATGAGATTTGGACCGTCGATTTTCGTGTCCAGACAACAAGAGGAAAGTGCACAAGGAAGAGAAATAGATCTGTGCTGTCAGATCTAGTGCAAAGGACCAATAACCATCAGATCTGGAGGAAGGCACATGGAGTTTAACCTCTGGGAGGTCGCACAGTAGAGGAGTTGGAACGGACGGCGGGAACACTTCATGGAGAAGCATATAAGACCTGAGAGCCATTAGATCTTGCAAAGAAGAAAGGGGATTAAGGTGAGTCCCTTTACAATCACCCATAAGCTCAGGAGAGATAGGGGTTGTTGGATCCAATCCAACGAGAGTAGTCGGATCTTGTGCGAATTCACATTTAGGGAATTCGGGAATTGGCGCGACAAGAGATTTTGGAGTCACTGCATCGTGAACTCCTGGTTCGCGAAATCTTGAAAAGATCTGAGCCATTTTGGGAATTTGGGGATTTGTACACGGGGAGATCGAGAGGTGAAGAGTCATCGAAAACTTGAAGGGAGAATTCGTGAAAGGATCAGGATCATCCATTGAGGAGTACACGTGGCGAGCGGTCAAGGTTTCGGGGAAATCTCCCAAAGGATGTGGGTTTTCAATCTAGTGGGATCATAGCCATTTGTTCAAGAGGGATATGGACTGTTGATCTCTCAGTAGAGAGAGATTTTGACATCTCAGGAACCGGGGATTTGAAAGAAAAAGAATAGAGGGAACACTTGCATCGTGGTTTCTCGAATTGTGAAAGCCAGTAGCTCTTTGTCATGGACCGTCATTTTGACATTTCAGGAATTAGGTGTTCGAGAGGCCAGGAGTCAAGAGACGTGGAGTCCCGAATCGCGATATCGTGAAATCCCCAAAGCATTCAAAGGAGTAGCCCTAGGTCACGGGATAGGGTCATGTGGACAAGACCAAGCGGGGAGCTTGTTACTCGCCATCCCTTTTGAGGTTTGGCACTTTCATAAATTCTGAGGACAAGGAGCCATGGCACTTTGTGTTGAAAACCCTGAAGTCTAATCATTTTTGAGCTGATTTTGAGATTTCAACATTTCGGGGTTCGAAAAGTAGAGGAGGCAGTGGTTCTGGTCGCTACATTTCAAACTTCCAACTATCGAAATCCCGGTATAGCCAGGACCATTGGGTCGAAGGAGGTGAAGAATCATGCCTAGTGCACATTGTGCATGTGGGGTTTTCATGGAAGGATCTATGGATTGTTTTATTGGAGGTTCCAGTAGGGGCTGAAGGAGATAATCCAGCTCAGTGTTGTGAGAGAAGAACGATCCTAAGATCAGGAGGTTGCGCAAAACTTGCTGAGGTAGGGGGTCTGTGTCATAGTCGATGATGTTGGTACATATTGATGAGTCATAGTTGATGAGTAGTTCACAAATGATTTGTACATACTTGGGACATGGTTGGATGCACTTGTTTATGGTACAGGTTGATTAGAGGTTATTTGGTATAGGTTGGTGCATAGTTGATGCACTTGTTTATGGTACAGGTTGATTATAGGTTGAGGTATAGGTTGATGCATGGTTCAGATTTATTGGTACAGGTTTACAATGGTATATCTCATAGTGACATGTTGACAGTGGTTCCATCATTCTTTTTCTGCTTCAAGGTGGCAGGACAGGGCAAGGATAGGTGGTTGTAGACACTTTCCGATTATAGCAAGAGAACATAGGGGGTTGTATCCTCCTTTAGTTTATAGATAGAGAATTGGGGAGTTGGAGCTTCCTTGATATTGTAGCCCAGGAAATGAGGTGGTTGGAGCCTCCTTCCAGTTGCATCTAGAAAACAAAGGAAGTTGGTGCTTCCAATGAATGCAATTCTTCAAGACATATAAGAAAAATCATTCTGTGGTTTTCTCCTGATTTGCGTTTCCATGTAAAACATTGGTGTACTATGTATGTGTATGTTTGTTCATGTGTTCATTGCTTATTTACTCTGCAGTTATTGGATGATAATGCTTCATTGATATAACACTTGGACTATATGGTTAAAACAGATTAAATTTCTCTATTACTGATTGACCCCCCCTCTCATTAATCCAACAATTGGTATCAAAGAAGGTTCCTTCAAAAATTAGTTTAACCACAAAAAGGCAGATCATGGAGAGTACCAACTCATATAAAAATGGAATACCATAGTTTGATGGACAAAACTATGCTTTTTGGAGAATAACAATGAGGACATATATACAAGCACATGGTGTAATGATCCCAAGCCAAATTCCTTCTTGGAATCACTAACTACTACTAATTTATTGAGTTATTAAGTGCATACAAGATTCATCAACACATGGAGATCACAATATATTCAAGATGTAGAAGCATAAGAAAAGATCTGACCTTTTTATTACGAGCAATGTAAGATCAATACAATAGATGGCCGATCTGGCATAAACCTCAGATGGTCGTACAAGCAATAGATATGAGCTGCTACAAAATGCTCCCGACAATACAAAATAAGCCTCCAAAGGCTGGATATACAATGAAGATTGAATCAAGCAGATCATAGCCATACTAATGCTCAACCTCCAAGCTGGAAAGTGCCACGTCCTGCTAGAATGCTGAAGCCCTCAATAATTATTCCCTGCTACCAAAAGTGTCCAATCATCCCGAGAAATATGCCAAATTATAGATCGGGAAACTGTAAGGACAACCCAGATGTCCAAATTCCCAAATCCACTCTCAAACCCCGTAGATATGAATTTCCCACTGAATGGGGTGCTCCACTGGATAACTGAAACCCTAGCTAGTTCGGCCTTGATGAAGGAGGCCTCCAAATTCTCTAAAACTCTCCAAGAATATAGATCAGGCTATAAGAATCCCATGGGAGAATTTTTAGACTCACATCTCAAGCAAATCTCCCTAGATCTGAGTTTTATTGATTTACAGGATGTCCCCTATGGCTCCAAGACTTCCCAATCTGCAGACAAATGTAGAATGATGATAAACCTCTAGAAAAGACCTCAAACTGATGGTCCTAGCCCTACAAACAAAACCCAACTATCGGAATGGCCCCAGGCCCTCAGGATAAGCTGGATTGAACCTCCCTCCAGATGATGGTGCACCCTTGCTAGAAACACAAGAATAGTACGACTTGCTACCTTCTGAAGTGCTAGATGGAGATGGTCTGAGACTAGAATGGTGTGGAGGAGTCTTACATCCCCGAGACCAAGCTGCAGAACAAGGTGAGTGGATATTTCACCACTGAGTTTCTCACAAGGGTTTGTACAACAAAACCGTTAAACTGAATGCTCAAGAGCAATAGCAAATGCTAGTCCAAAACCAGAATGAGTAATAGGTGCACCCCAGCCTCTTACTTATACTTTTCCTTCTAATTCTCTGTTGAGTTAGGTTAACTCCCAGGGTTAATCTTCTATTCTTCTATTGATTTATCTTTTACTCCTTTATCCTTTTCCTTTCTTAAGTCAACTTAAAAATATAACTTTTAACTTCTTGACTTTCACCCCTTCAGTGAGAGACTATGACCTAGTGGGGGTGCCCAGGCCACTAAGTCTCCTCATCACCTCTCTAATAGGCGGGGGACATTACAGTCTCCCCTGCTTGAAATTTATTATCCTCAAGCAATTTGAAACCTGCTTCTCTAACCACGTGCTCCTGCTCCCAAGTGGCATCCTCAATGGGTAAATCCTTCCACCTGATCAGATACTCCTTGATGCTTCGGTTTTAGAGCCTCTTCTCTTGGACTTCTAACACCTCCTCTGGAATCAAAACTAGTTGTCCCTCCTCATCCATGGGAGGTAATGCCTCAATAGGCTTGGCATGTTGACCTAGGGCTTTCTTAAGGCACGAGGCATGGAAGACGTTGTGAATTTTTCTATCCTGTGGAAGCTCCAGCTCATAAGCTACTGCCCTTATCCTCCTGCTAACTCTGTAAGGTCCAAAGAAATGTGGTTGCAGTTTCTCCGCTTTTCTTCTTTTAATGGAGGCCTGCCTATATGTTTTCAACCTCAAATAGACTAAATCACCAACCTCAAAGGTACGATCAACTCTGTGCTTGTCTGCTTGGACCTTTTGCTGGTTTTGCGCCCTCTGTAAATGATCCTTCAATTCCCTGAGAATGTCTTGGCTCTACTGTATCCAATCCTGTACCATCGGAGCCCTGCTATCACCAAATGAAATCTCCACAAATGATAAAGGATCATAGCTATATAAATCTCTGAAGGGTGACATGCCAATGGACATATGTTGTGTGGTGTTGTAGCAATATTCTCCCAAATGTAACCATCTGACCCATGCTTTCTGTTGTCTTGCTACATAGTTTCTGAGGTAACCTTCCACCCATTTGTTGACTATCTCAGTTTTACTATCCATCTGAGGGTGATAGCTAGTACTAGGAGTCAATACCGTACCCACTAATCTAAACAACTCCTGCCAAAATGTACTCATGAATCTACTATCCCTGTCACTGATGATGGTTTTGGGTATGTCGTGTAGTCTGAACACCTCTCTGAAAAATAATTTGGCCACCTGTGCTGCACTAAAGTCTATGGCTATGGGAAAAAAGTGTGCAAACTTCTTCAACCTATCTACCACCATGAAAATGCAATCTTTCCCCTGTGCTCTGGGCAACCTGGTGATGAAATCCATGGATATACTTTCCCACTTGTGCTCTGGAATAGGTAGGGGCTGCAACAGTCCTGCAGGGTGTGTGTGCTTGTCCTTGTTTTCTTAGCATGTAGTGCATTCTTTGACATGCTTCATCACATCTTCCTTGAGGCCTTTCCATGCAAACCTTTCTATCACCTACCTGTATGTCTTACTGATGCCCTAATGCCCCGCTACTAGTGAGTTATGGCATGCATGTAGGATCTTTTCTTTGAGAGCTGACCCAGGAACTAAAAAGATCCGACCTTTGTAATAGATGACGTCATTTATGAACCTGAAGTTGTCATCCTGTATTTTCCCGTCCAACAATTGAAAATCAAACTGATCCTTTTCATATTCCACTATCAAGTGTTTCTTACAGTCGACTGACATACCGGACATGGAAAAAATGGATGGCCTTCTGGATAATGCATCGGCCACTGCGTTGTTCTTTCCTTTCACAAATTCAATGTCAAAATCGTAGGCTTGTATTTTTCTGACCCATTTTTGTTGTCTTTCATTCAAATCCTTCTGCTCCAATAGATATTTAAGACTATTATGGTCTGATTTGACCACAAACCTTGCACCTACCAAATATTGCCTAAATTTGGCTAGTGCATGCATGATAGCCAGCATTTCTTTGTTGTAAATGTTGTAAAGTAGTTCAAGACCCTTAGTTTCCAGCTTTCATAGGCAAGAGGGTGCCTGTTCTGCATCAACACGGCCCCTATACCTTCCCCCGAGGCATCACACTCCAAAGTGAAGGGTATGCCAAAATCAGGAAGAGCTAGAACTGGGCAGGTTGTCATCACCTCTTTCATTTTCTCCATCGTGACTTGGGCCTCATCATTCCATTTGAAGGACCCCTTTTTGGTCAGGTCAGTCAAGGGTGTGCACAATTGAGAAAACCCTTTGAAAAATTTCCTATAGTATGTGCATAGGCCCATGAATCTCCTCAATTCTGTGAGTGTTTTCAGAGTAGGCCATTCCCTAATGGCTGTTATTTTATCCTGGTGTACCTGTACCCCTTTTACCCCTATGATGTGTCCCAAGTAAAGCACTTCTGTCATTCCAAACTCACACTTGGATTCCTTCACGTATAGTGACTGTTCTTCCATGATTGAAAGGATTTGGTCCACATGTCGAAGGTGCTCCTCCCAGGTCTTGTTGTAAATGAGCAAGTCATCAAAGAATACCAACAAGTGTTTCCTCAGTTTTTTTTTGAACACATGGTTCATGCAAGACTGAAATGTGGTTGGGGTATTGGTTAACCCAAAGGGCATCACCAAAAACTCGTAATGGCCATAGTGACACCTAAAGGCTATTTTTGAGATGTCCTCCTCCCTCATCTTGATTTGATGGTAGCCCGAGCGAAGATCAATTTTTGT
>ML788647.1:1235448-1271164 GCA_009831015.1 Picea engelmannii
GGCTCCTTGCATGTGAAGCAGAGTTGCTTCCTTCTCAGTTCCCTCCTGGTGTTGTCATCTATTCTTCCATGGCCCTTGTCATAACCCTTAGGGTCACATCCTCCCTGGTTTGTTGGAGGCCTTTGATCTCTTCCACCACTATTAAGAGGTGGTTTGGGTATGAATTTTGGTTTAGAAGCTGGACCCAGATCCCTCGTCTTCCAAATGGCTTCCTGTAGGTTGGTAGGCTTGAAGGCCTTAACCCAACCCTTTAAGGGTTCCATCAATCCTTTTGTAAAGAGCATCATGAGCCTGGTTGGGGACATATCTTGTACCATCACTGCCAACCTTTGGAACTCATCAATGCATGCCTCAGTCGTACCCATTTGCTTGAGTTGGGTGAGCTCTCAGAAATGTAACTCAGGATCTTCTAGATCAAATCTATCAATGAGCCTCTGAGTGAATTCTGTATAGGATACAATCTGGTTGTGGCCGAGTGTGGTGAGCCCATGGTACCACTAGTCATGGGCCTTTCCATTCAAGTACATAGTGGCAAACTTGATGGCCTCCATCTCTCTCATGGGGTTAAGCTGCAGGTAAGTATCCAGCTTTTGCACCCATGCTTGTGTTGTGATCTTAGTCGTACCATCAAAGTATGGAATCTCTATCTTCCCCGTCCTTCGCTCAAACTCAAAGCTTCCCCTATGGTTCGTCCTAGGCTGGTTTCTGAAACTGAGTTGACAATACTAGTCTAGGGATATCTGTCTTTGAACTTTCATATCCAAGCTGTAGTATTCCCTGGAACTCTTGGCTAATTGTGCCACAAAATCTTCAACTTGTTCATGTTGCTCTTGCTCATCTATAAATGTGGGCATGTATGGTCTGGGGTTAGCTCTGCTACCTGAGTGTTGGCCTAGCAGTTCATCTGTGAACATTGACACATATGGCCTATGATTGGTCCTGCTACCCATCTGCCCATGGAACATGCCACCTCCAAGACTTCCTTCGAATCCTAGTGCTTTCTCCGGGTTATATATGACTTCCTCATGGGTTCCACCGGACCCTCCAGCCTCCTTATTCCCATACGTATCAGGATCTTTGCCTTGATGGGTTACTTGCATCAAAAGGTTAGTTACCCTAGTTTGGTTCTTGTTCATTTTCTGTAGATTCTCATCAACTTTCTTCAAGGTTTCATAGATTTCGGCCTGTCCCCTTCTGTTGGTTTCTTGATACTCATCCAACTGTCAGACAAATGTGCTTTCTGTGTGGTTCATGTTTTGTTGGAACTTACGAAATTCAGTTACTAAGAGAGCCAAGCCCTGAGGCTCATGGTCGTCTCCTGACCCTTCTATTTATACCTCTGTTTCACTGTTGTTTATATTCCTTCGACCCATAACAATTCCCCTGCACTTCTGCATGCACTGATCTCTCCACAGGTTTGGAGGATCGAGGCTCTGATACCACTATAATGATCCCAAGCCAAATTCTTTGTTGGAATCACTAACTACTACTAATTTATTGAGTTATTAAGTGCATACAAGATTCATCAACACATGGAGATCACAATATATTCAAGATGTAGAAGCACAAGAAAAGATCTGACCTTTTTATTACGAGCAATGTAAGATCAATACAATAGATGGCCAATCTGGCATAAACCTTAGATGGCCGTACAAGCAATAGATATGAGCTGCTACAAAATGCTCTCGATAATACAAAATAAGCCTCCAAAGGCTGTATATACAATGAAGACTGAATCAAGCAGATATGAGCCATACTAATGCTCAACCTCCAAGTTGGAAAGTGCCACGTCCTACTAGAATGTTGAAGCCCTCAATAATTCTTCCCTGCTACCAAAAGTGTCCAATCATCCTGAGAAATATGCCAAATGATAGATCGGGCAACTATAAGGACAACCCAGATGTCCAAATTCCCAAATCCACTCTCAAATCTCGTAGATCTGAATTTCCCACTGAATGGGGTGCCCCACTGGATAACTGAAACCCTAGTTGATTCAACCCTGATGAAGGAGTCCTCCAAATGCTCTGAAACTCTCCAAGAATATAGATCGGGCTATGAGAATCCCGTGGGAGAATTTTCTGACTCAGATCTCAAGCAGATCTGCCTAGATCTGAGTTTTACTGATTTACAGGACATCCCCTATGGCTCCAAGATGTCCCAATCTGTAGACAAATGTAGAATGATGATAACCCTCCAGAAAATCCCTCAAACTAATGGTCCTTCCCCTGCAAACAAAACCCAACTATCGGAATGGCCCCAGGCCCTCAAGATAAGCTGGATCGAACCTCCCTCTAGATGATGGTGCACCCTTTCTGGAAACACAAGAAAAGTATGACTTGCTACCTTCTGAAGCGCTAGATGGAGATGGGCTGAGACTAGAATGGTGTGGAGGAGTCTTTCATCCCCGAGACCAAGCTGCAGAACAAGGTGAGTGGATATTTCACCACTGAGTTGCTCACAAGGGTTTGTACAACAAAACCCCCAAACTCAATGCTAAAGAGAAATAACAAATGCTAATCCAAAACCAGAATGAGTAATAGGTGCACCCCAGCCTCTTACTTATACTTTTCCTTCTAATTCTCTATTGTGTTAGGTTAACTCCCAGGGTTAATATTATATTCCTCTGTTGAGTTATCTTTTACTCCTTTATCCTTTTCCTTTCTTAAGTCAACTTAAAAATATAACTTTTAACTTCTTGACTTTCCCCCCTTCAGTGAGAGACTATGACCTAATGAGGGTGCCCAGGCCACTGAGTGTCCTCATCACTTTTCTAAGAGGTGGGGGACATTACACATGGATTTCAAGTTTGGCAATCAATTGTAGATGGATACATAGTACCAACAATTCCACCAACAAATGACAAATCAATAAAACTTGGTGAGAATAATTCCAAAGACACAAATGCACTTTTGAATGGTCTCAGTGATACGGTATTCACCAAAGTTGCACACTGTAAATCCAATAAAGAGATTTGGGACAAGATTCAAAATATTTATGAAGGAGATACATAAGTCAAATAAATAAATATTCATACTTACAGAGGTCAGTTCGAACAACAAAAATGAAGGAAGATGAATATATCGCATCCTACTTCTTACAAGTTGATGAAACAGTGAATGCAATCACAGGATTGGGAGAAGAAATTGAAGAATCTGTAATTGTTCAAAATATACTAAGATCTCTTGCTATGAGATTCAACCCTAAGATATTAGCACTAGAATAAAGATCAGATCTGGACTCAATAAGCATGGATGAACTGCATGGAATCTTCACAGCATATGAAATCAGAACTGAGAAAGAAAATCCAGATGTAAAAGAAGTAGCCTTCAAGGCATCCAAAAGATCAAAGAAAAGGAAAAAGGAACAAGAAGAATATAGGAGTAGCAGTGATGCCTAGAAAGATTATGAAGAAGTGAGCAACTTCGTCAAAAGACTAAACAAGGGAACCAAAAATAGGTATAGAGGTAACCTCCCTTTAATTTGTTTTAATTGTGATTGTATTGGCCATTTTGCTAACAAATGTCCTCATAAGAAAAATAGAAATGATAAAGGTTACTCAAAAGGAAAACACGCATATAAAGGAAAAAGAAATACAAAGAAAGTTTTCAATAAAAGCTTATACACCAAAGAAGACACCTCATCATCAGATGAAGATGAAGTCAGTGAAAATGAGATAGGAAGAGTTCTAGTCATGGCAGTAAAAGACTCTGACAAAGAAGACTATGAAGAAGAATATGAAGAAGCCAAAGAAGAACGTGAAGAATTCAAAGAAGAAATTGAAGAGGCAGAAGTTGATTATAGAGAAGAATTAATGTGTGCCATAGAAGTTATCATAAGAGAAAAGAAGAAAAACAAGAAACTACAAGTAGAACTAGTCAAGAAAAAGGACACTCGAGAACTAGAACAAATGATGACAAAATTGAAGGTTCAAATAGAAGAAGATAAAAGAATTGAAGAAACACTCAAAGAACAACTAGAAGAAAAGGAAAATATCATTGGAAACTTGGAAGCATAGGTTGTCACACTAAGAAAGGATATTTAAAAGAAAAATATGCAGAATAGCTCAAAAGTTCCGGATGACATTATCAACATTCAAAAATATCATCTTGACAAGTCTGAACTTGGATACAATTAGACAGAAAAGGGATCAAGCTCCAAAACAACAAAGCAAGAAACAAATCCAAATAGCTATTCAGAAACAATCAAAGAGGATAGGAAGATATACAAGGGATATTACAGGGACACTCCTCCACCAAGAAGATTTAGATTTCAGAATAAAAAACAGACATATAGGCCTCAAGAAGAAGAAGGATTCATAAGAGCACCTCCCTTTAGAATATCTTCAACTCCCAGGTATCAAACTACATTTGTTGGTTTATGTTATCCATGCAATAATTTTGGACATAAAGTTGTGAATTGCAGAGCTAACAACAGGAACAGTAACAACTTTGAGAGTTATACACAAAGGGATTATTCAAGGAGACCTAGTGACACACAAAGAAGAATTTACAATAGGTTTGAATCTTTGAGCACTGAAGTGGAATGTTACAAATGTAAAAATTTTGGACACATGGCCAAGGATTGCAGAATGAGAGTCCCTCCTAAAGAATCTCAACAAAATAACAATTGTCACAGACAAGAACCTCAGAAAATGACATGGATAAGAAAGCAAGATCAGTATAACAATGAAGAATGCGCAGTCACTCTACAAGATAATAAGAAGAAACACGATTGGTATGTCAACAATGGATGTTAAAAACACATGACATGTGATAAAAACAAATTTCTTACATTACGAAAAGAAAAAAATGGATTAGTCTCCTTCAGAAATGACAATTCATCCAAAATCATTGGAGAAGGCATAATCCGAATTGAGAACAAGAATGAAAAGGCACAAAATGTTATACTGGTAGAAGATATGAAACATAATCTTCTAAGTGTGATTCAAATGTCTGACCAATGTCATCAACTTACTTTCGATTCAGAAAAGTGTGATATAAGAAAAGAAGGTTCAGGGGAACTGGTCTGTACAACTGCAAGAACTTCAAACAACATATATGTGTTAAGTGAAATTGTAAATGAAAAGTGTTGTCTAGGAAAGGAAGATGAAAGTTGGATATGGAATAGAAGAATGTGTCACATGCATTTTGATAACCTTGCCAAAGTCAACAAAAGATAAGCAATCAAAGAAATTCTCCAGATCATGAAACCAACCAACACTTTATGCAAGCATTGTCAACAAGGAAAGAAAACAAAGACCAGGTTCAAATCAAAGGAATATTCAACAACAAGACCACTAGAAATTTTTCACACTGATCTAATTGGAATAACTACAACAAAAGGATTAAAAGGTGAAAAATACTTTATGTTATTAATTGATGATTATACAAGAATGACTGCAGTTTGGTTTCTCAAGAACAAGTCACAAGCTTTTGAAAAATTCAAGATCTACAAGGAAATGGTTGAAAATGAGATGGATTTAAGAATCAAATGTTTGAGATATGATAGTGGAGGAGAGTTCACTTCAAAGGAATTTATAGACTACTGTAGTAGTCATGGAAGAAAAAGGCAATTCTCCATTGCTAGGACACCTCAATAGAATGGAGTTGTTGAAAGAAAGAACAAGATAATACAAGAAATGTCTTGAACAATGCTAATGGATTCCAAATTGACAAATATATTTTGGACACAGGAAGTGCATACAACAATTCACATTCAAAACAGAGTAATTCTTAGAAACAACACTGATAAAACTCCGTACGATCTATGGAAAGGAAGACCAACAAATGTGAAGCACTTCAGAGTTTTTGGAAGAAAATGCTACATCAAAAGAGAAGATGGTAGAATGAGAAAGTTTGACTCTCATGTGGACAAAGCAATACTTGTTGGTTACTCAAGTACAAGGAAATCATACAAGTGTTACAAACTAATATTGAACAAAGTTGTGGAAAGCATCAAAGTAACAATTGATGAAACGGGTAGACCGAAATCAAAGGAAGAAGAAAACAAATCAATGGAACAAATTTTCGAAGAAGAAGATGAAAATGAAGTAGAAGAGGAAGATGAAGATGAAGAGAATCCAACAGAAGCAGAAGAGAAAGTACATAAAGTATCTCCAAAGACACCTAGCAAACAAGTACAGAAGAAACATCCTTTAGATTAGATTATTTGAAGCAAAGATGCAGGAGTTGAGACTAGAAGAAAAATCCATTCACCAGAACAAACACACCTAACACTCTTATCTACAATTGAACCAAACTGTTTTGAAGAAGCCAACAAGGATGAATTTTGGAATAAGGCCATGGATAAAGAATTAGATCAAATAGAGAAAAATGACACTTGGGAATTGGTTCCAAGACCAAAGAATAAGAATGTGATCGGCACAAAGTGGGTTTTCATGAATAAGTTGAATGAAGATGGATAGGTTACAAGGAACAAAGATAGATTGGTATGTAAATGATATGCACAGATTGAAGGAATCGACTTTGAAGATACATTTTCCCTGGTTGCCAGAATGGAAGAAATCTATTTACTTTTAGCTTATGCATGCTCCAAAAATGTTAAGGTATATCATATGGACATAAAATTAGTTTTTATGAATGGGGAACTTGAAGAAGAAGTCTACATTGAACAACCATAAGGATCTCAGTTGTTAGAGAACACATAATATGTATGTAAATTGAATAAGTCCTTGGATGGTCTAAAACAGGCTCCTAGATCTTGGTACTCTAGTCTGGATAAGTATCTGCAACAGGCAGGGTTCAGAAAAGGAAGTGCAGACAACAACATCTACATCAAGGTAAGTCAAGGTAATATTTTATTAATTGAAGTTTATGTTGATGATATTATTTTTGGTAGTGATGATGACAGGTTAAGCCATAAATTTGAAAAATACATGCATAATGAATTTGAAATGTCATTACTTGGAGAATATTCTTCTTTTTGGGACTTCACATACATCAAAGCAACCAAGGAATTTTTATTTCTCAAACCAAGTATATCAGAGAAATGCTAAAGAGGTTTGGAATGGAATATTGAAAACCAGTTATCACTCCCATGCAAACCAGTTGTAAGTTGAGCAAAGATGATGATTCAAAGTCTACAGATCAGAGACAATACATGTCAATGATTGGCAGCCTACTATATGTGACAACATCCAGACAAGATGTAATGCAAGCAGTTGGAAATGTGGCATGATTTCAAGCAACACCAAAGGAATCACATGTGTTAGTAGTAAAGAGGATTTTCATATATCTCAAAGGAACAAAAGAGTTTGGATTATGGTATCTAAAAGGAAAAGATCTATCACTTATTGCCTACATAGATGCAGATTAGGCAAGTTGTATTGATGTCCGACGAAGCACCAGTGGAGCAGCGTTCTACTTAGGTGAGTGTTTGGTATCATGGGTAAGAAAGAAGCAATCATCAATATCTCTATCTGCGGCCGAGGCATAATATGTTACAACAACAACATGTTGTACACAGGTTCTTTGGATGAAATAAAATTTGACAGATATATAGGTTGGGTATGATGAGCCCATTCCAATATATTGTGATAATAAAAGTTCCATTAGTATCTCAAAAAACATGGTGATGCACTCCAAGACGAAGCACATTCCAATCAAGTATCAATTTCTATAGAAACAGGTTGTAGAAAACAACAACAGAGTTAAGTATGTGGGCACAAAAGAACAAGTGGTAGACATATTTACAAAACGACTTCCACAGGAAGCCTTTGAATATATTTGCCAAAGACTTGGAGTTATTTCTACTCCAAAATGAATTCTTTTTGAATGATTTTTGAATGCTTATATTGTATGTCTTAGATGTACATGAGGAAGCACCATAAGAGGATAGTTCAGTCAGGGGGAGAATCCTCGGATGGAAAGATAACTTTTCCATTGATGACAAAGGGCGAGATGTGTATCAGATGCATAGGATAGAGGGATGGTTCCAGGGGGAGAAGATTTATCATATGTAGAGGACAGAGGCAAATTTATCAGATACAGAGGACAAAGGCATGGTTCTAGGGGGAGCATGAGTGATATGATTTTAGTATTGCATAAGAGTGTTTCCATCAATACCAAAGGGGGAGAATGTTGATTAAGGTTGGTTGTCATTGATGTCAACCCTTGAAGAAAGCCCTACAGCAAAAAGGTTTGGGTAATGGACCCAATATTTTTTTATGTAAATGTGACTCATTATTGTCTTGTCATGGTTGATAAGAATTAAAAATGAGTGGACTCCAAAGTGGTCCCCTTATGGTGAAAGCCCTCACGGGAAGACACTTTGCGGAGTAAGAGAACCCATTCTTAATTATGGAATAATGAGATGAAGGACAATGAATTTTTCAATTAAACTATCCTATATGGATATTTCTTGGCATTCCATTTTCAATGGTATGTGGAACATCACATAACTCCTCATGGTTAGAGAGTTATGGCCATGAGAAGTTGGAGACCCCATATTTGGGTAATGGACCCAAGTTTGTTTGATGGATAACGGTATGAGTTATGATATATTTTTATATAATACTATTCTATATGGACATTAAATGTCATTCTATTTCTGGTGGTATGTGGAACGTCACATAATGCCTCACGGTTTGAGAGTTATGGCCTTGTGAAGTTGCACGACCCTCATATGTCATCTAGAAGCCCCAAAAGGTCAAAGTAGTCAAAGTGGTTTAAGAGATTTTAAAAGGTAAATACTAAAGTGAAGTAATGAGTATATTATAATTCAAAGTGAAAAAAAATAAATTATTTCAATAATAAATTTAATGGAGAAATTAGAAGTGGGTTAACCCTAAAATAAGGAAAGTGGGGCCAAGTGACCTAGAAGATGTTTTTAAGGAAGACACTTGGAGAGTATAAATAAGAGGCAATGCTCTCTCATTTTAATAACACTTGAGAATATTGAATATATATAGGTTTATGAGGTAACCAAGGATATCTAAGCCAAAATTTTGAGCAAAGGTGAAGAAAAGAAGGCCAAAATGCAAGGAAGGATAATTTTTTTTGATGATGCTTTCTAAGGTATGTTATTTACAGGTCATCTCACCATTTTCGCTATAAATTTTTTATATAATGATTCAGACTGTGAAATTTCTATGAAATTACGAAAACATATCCAAGTATCTGTGGTAAAAAATTCAGCTTGTGGGTCATTGTATTTTTGGAGTTACACTCCATAGAAAATAGGGTTTGTGGCTAGTCCTGAAACTAGTCAGAAACAGGTGTTTCGGGTAAAACGTCAGAACTTCTTCATAACAGATCCAAATTCAGTGAAACAAAATGTGATGGTTAGGGTACAATATTTAGTATTCTTTATAATAGGTTCATATCAATTCAATGAATATTCCGTGTGGGGAATGCTCTACAAGGTCGTTCTCTAGAATAAGCCATAATTCAACAAGGTATGCCATTTTGCTATAACTCCTTTTCTGAGAGGTTCCAAGTAGTGAAACCTAGAGGAATTGCATAAAACAGACTAAAGAAAATTGTCTATCAATTTCAAATCTTTATACATTATAGGTACAAAGTTATGATTACTTCAAGTTAGGGTTGTTGACTAATCCAAAACTAGGCATGTGAGACTAAAGAAAAGTTTAATGAAAATGCTAGTCTCTTGTTGTTAAAATTAAGGAAGGTTTGCAGGAATGTGATAATATACAACAGGTCTATTGCAGAGCTACAAATCAAATTTGGATGATGAAATTGATGAGGAATTTTGGTTGAGGTACATGTTGAGTACATGGTTGAGACAAGTAGTTGATAAGTTGGCACATACATGAGGTGTATAGTTGATGATGTTGGTACATATTGATGAGTCATAGTTGATGAGTAATTGACACATGATTGGTACATAATTAGTACATGGTTGGATGCACTTGTTTATGGTACATGTTGATTATAGGTTATTTGGTACAGGTTGGTGCATGGTTGATGCACTTGTTTATGGTATAGGTTGATTACAGTTTGAGGTACAGGTTGATGCATGGTTGATGCATGGTTCATATTTATTGGTACATGTTTACAATGATATATCTCATAGTGACAGGTTGACAGTGGTTCCATCATTCTACTTCTACTTCAGAGTGGCAAGATGAGGCAAGGACAGGTGGTTGTATCCACATTCCGGTTGTAGCCGGAGAGAAAAGGGGGTTGTAGCCTCCTTCTGGTTGTATCCATAGAATTGGGGATTTGGAGATTCCCTCAGGTTGTATCCTGAGAAACGAGGGGGTTGGAACCTCCTTCCAATTGTAGCTGGAAAACAAAGGAAGTTGGTGCTTCCAATGAATGCAATTCTTCAAGACATATAAGAAAAATCATTCCATGGTTTTCTCCCGATTTGGGTTTCCACGTAAAACACTGGTGTACTGTGTATGTGTATGTTTGTTCATTTGTTCATTGCTTATTTACTCTGCAGCTATTGGATGATAATTCTTCATTGATATAACACTTTTATTATATGGTTAAAAAGGATTAAATTGCTCTATTATTGATTCACCTCCCCTCTCGGTAATCCAACATCTCCCACTGTCTATGATCACCTTACAAACTCTATATTTCGACTTGCAAGTAGTTCTGAACATGCTTGTTCATTGAATTGGTTCCTCTGGTTCCTTTTATGGTTTCAGAAGAATTTTTCGCATCATGATGTTTCTTCCTCCTTCTGCTTCTTCTGCTTCCACATGTTTTTATGCTTCAGAAATGTGTGCTTCTCTGCCTTCTCTTTTTCTGTCGGGACATTCCCAATATTTGTGTCCTTCTTTTCCACAGGTATAGAATTTAAATATGCCTCCTTTGGCTCTTCCTCTTCCTCTACCTCTGGAAAAAGAAATTCTTCCACCATGCTTTCCTTCTTTAGAACTTCCACCCTTCTCATGGTGACTATGTTATTTTTCATATTTAGGCTTTGACTTATGGAACATCCCTCTATTGGTTCCCTTACCTCTACTTGAATTTACACCTTTGCTTCATTGGCTTTGCTTCTTGGCCAATTTTTCCTCATCTTTCAAGGCTGCTTGATAGGCATCCTCGACTTTACTGACAGACATCATGTTGATCTCCTCTTGTATTTCATATCTCATCCCATTGATATATCTAGTTTTCTTCTTATCTTCATTCTCTTTATGTCCAACCCTGATGTTTAGTCGATAAAATTCTTTAGTGTACTCCTTCACTGATAAACCCTTCTATTTCAGGTTCTACAATTTTCTGTAAAGATTGAATTGTTAATCCTTCAGGATAATTTTTTCTTTCAACTTAGCTACCATCCTATCCCAGTTTTTAATTTTTTGCTTACGATTTCTCCTGCATTTGGCTTGCAATTCATCCCACCATAACACTGCATGTCCTTTCAGTCTTGTCATTGCATGATTCACCATCTTGTCTTCTTCGATACCTTCGTAAATGAAGTATTTTTCCATAGAACATACCCAATCTAACAATTATTCAACTTCTAAATTTCCTTCATAGATAGGTACCTCTATCCTTTCTCTGGCTCCTATCTTCGAAAAAACTTTTATCAAGTGATCTTATGCATCATCCTCTAGTACATTTTCCTCACCCTCTTATTCTTCTTCACTCTTCGCTTCACTGACATCACCAAAGTCTAGTGATATTCTCTGTGTTGTCTCCATGGTGTCCAGTCTCATTTGGAGTCACCTCATTTCTTCTTCCATTTCTGCATTTTCTCTGTGCCTTCTGGGTGGCATGATTTCATTGTATCACCTACAATAGAAATTGAAAATTTCTTTGATACCACAAATGATACCAACTTTCCTCCTTTCTCCTTTTGTCTGATGTATTGAAACAAACTCAAAATCAACTCTGATACCACCTGATGTAGACCCCTTACATAAGTAGGTTCTACCAACCTCCCGGTCACTACATATTCACTAAAATGAGCTAGATTAGCTCTTTCAGCTCCCTGTTGGAACCTCTACTAAAAAAATCCACAGGTCCTCTGTGAACTGCACCCATGCAAACAGGCACTGGGCACGAGTTCCCTCCACATGACCATCAATTGCGACCTCTTGCTTCTCAAAAGGAGTTTAACGATTTCATGTATCTGGTTTTTTGTATGCGATTCACCCTAACTCTCCCGACCTCCAAAATTCCATCAGGGGCTTAGCACTTTCTACCTTCTCCCTTATTCTTCTCCACGTGACCACTACCTATGACCACAATCCAAATCAAAAGGTGCATTGTGAAATCTCATATTGGACCTTTGCGTGTGAGTCACCTCGACCCTCCCAATCTCCGAAATTACGACACGACTTAGCACTTGCTAGCTCCTCCCTCCATATGAACTTCAGCTGTGACTTGGGGTTCAACCTCAAGCACTTATCTGGATTTCTCATTTCTCAAAGTTGGGGGATCACTCACCTCTCTTCTCCTGATGTCCGATTCCCTAAGATCTCTCTGGGTGAATCAATGGTCAATGCTCCTTCCTTGGGTTCGTGAATCCTTACAACTCTACCCTTTGACTTTCCTGAGTTGCGAGTCAGTGAAATGTTGATCTCTCACCATGTGTCCTCTCAATCCAATGGCCCAAATCTTACTCCATGACTTTGGGTCTCCGTGCTCTGGCGTTTTCAATTCTCAAACTGAAAAATTATTTCATATTTTCCTGGAGTACGATATCTGCTGACAAGTGTCTCCTCACATATCAATGACTCATGACCCTTCAAATGTCTACACTTCAGGTATTTCAAGTGTCAACTTGACTTGTTGTGTGCCCATGATATCTAACAGCTCACACTTAATCAATCAGACGACTGAGATCCCACCTCAGTGTTCCAACACTCTGGGCTTCAGAAATCTCAAGTTTCAAGCCACTCTCCCTTCTGAGCTTCCAACAACAAATGAATGTGATTCCTCCTAGTAATCTAACACTTGGTCTTTGCCTCCAGTGATCTGAATGCTCAGATCTATCCCACTGATCAGATGGTCAAAATTCTATTCCGGGTCTCCGAACTCTGGAAATATCAAGTTTCAACCTCAATAGCCTCTCTCCTCTCCGAACTCCAGAAATCTCAAGTTTCAACCACAGTAGCCTCTCTCCTACTTATTCTAATTCGATGGTTGTCGATGTTCTTCCGTGTGATCCGACGATCATAGTCGTTCTTCCTCCTAAGCTTCTAATATCTCTCTGCCTTGGAAGATTTATTTTCCTTCAAAGGTTCCAAACATTTGTTCCTTGACGAATCCACCTTCGGGACCTCTTCAACAATCGTGAAAAGAGTTATCTCTTCTAAGCTTCTATCCTTAAAAGGATTTATATATCCCACACACACTTTGTGTTCTCGGGATTTCGAATAACTCAGTTTGAAGGATTTTCTTGAAAATAAAATGCTTCTCGCCCACCTGCCATTCTTCTACACTGGTTCTTCAAATCTTGTTGGTCTCTTGACGTTGTGCACACCTTGCACCTGGTCTAAGTTTCTATGATTCTCTCTGAACTTCTCTAAGTCAATCTGAGACACAGTCGATGCACTCCTTGCATTCGGGATGCACACCTTGCATACAAGTATTAGAAGAGAAACGATTGAAACTCAACCAGGTTCATCACTAAATCGTATAGTCAATATATCTCTAACAATCATACATGAACTAAGTAATAAATCATACAAACAAAATAACATTCATTCAACCACACATCAAATGAAAACAATCCAAGGATTTGGGACAATTTTTGTTTTCTCTATTCATTCATGAAAAACAAAATACATAGTGTTTTCTACTACTCTACTCTTCTCTATTGATCTCTCTATTATGTCTATCTGTTCTATATGTTACAATACAAGACTTAAAAAGTATCTAAGGATTGCTCCATGAGCTCTCTCATCCTATTCTAAAATATATCATTTCAAATTCAAATCTATTACCTACTTTGTCCTATTACAATAACTACTAGTTATTTCCAGATAGAGTCGACACTCCATCTCTGAAATTTCTTACAGTCCTTCTCGACATTACAAACAAGTTACATTTTAAAATGTTGTATTCAAAAATATCTCAACAACTAATTAAATTATGAGTTAAATGCTTGATTTGAAACTCTGTCATTGATGATATGTCATTCTTCTACCTCCACGCGTGCATTGTTGACTTTGAAGGTGATGCTCCTTCATCACAAATTGTTCAACCATTTCCAACAAAAATAAAGGAATATTCATCAAGAGGCCACTTTGGAGGCACTGCTCCCTTCAAGGTACAAATTAATTTTGATATTCCTACATTTTAAGGTTAGATAGATGTAGATGCTTTGGAAAAATGGTTAAATATACTAGAAGGTTATTTCCTTGTCCACAATTTTTCCAATGGGGAAAAGATCACCTTTGTGCTCCTTAAGGAGGTCCCCCATGTCAAACATTCATGGGAGAATTACCATGAGAAAATATCCATAGAGGAATATAGAATATTTGGGGTCGATCCCACTTGGGACTCTTTTATAGATGCCATCAAGGAATAATATTACCATGTTGGAAACTATCATGACTAGTACATGAGATGGAACACACTCTGTCAGGAGAGGGAACAAACAGTGTCAGAGTTCAAAAATACTTTCCATACCTTGCGCACCAAGTTGGATATCAAATACTCTGAGCGACATATGGTTCTAAAATACTGTGTGTCCCTTCAGAGGTACATCCAAACATAAATGGATTTTCTAGACATCTCATCGATGGGAGGCTTATTGATATGTTGTCAAAATCGAGAAAAATATTAAGTAGAGGAATAAGAAAGAGTTTAGATATGAAAACACGTCACAATAGAATTCAGTAAAAGGAAGCCCCAACACACAAAACAAAGGAAAAATAAAAGATGGAAAATCAAAAGACAACCAATATAAGTTGTAAACAAAGAATGGTAATGGGAATATGAAGAAAGACATTGGAAAGTGGTATGAATTCCTTTAAATCCCCTATAAAAACACCGATCAATGTCACTTGAATAAGTCATTGGTATAAAAACTGAAATTCTCAGGGTGAGATCCAGGCTCTAACTCTGATTGAAAGCTAGAGAAGGTAAATCAGATCATTGATGTAGAACCTAGTGGCAGAGTCACTACAACCAAGATCCATCTAAACGAACTAGAAGATCTAGAGGAAGGTGAGTGCATTTTTCACTCGTAGATGTTGGTGAAGGTTGCTCGACTACATTTCATTATTGATAGTGGAGTCCAACATAACCTCATCTAAAAAACATGAAGTAGTTG
This sequence comes from Picea engelmannii, assembly GCA_009831015.1. NCBI lineage: Eukaryota > Viridiplantae > Streptophyta > Pinopsida > Pinales > Pinaceae > Picea > Picea engelmannii. Next base: position 1,250,677 of record ML788647.1, read on the forward strand.
GCGTTGTTGAAAAAACCATATCCACAGTTGTACAACATTGGGTGGCTCGACCAAGATCCTCACCATGCAGAAGCTCAGTCATGCCCATACAAAAGAAATATGGGACCTGTCGACTTTGTATTGATTACATATCTCTGAACATAATCATAGTTAGGATTCAATACCCAATTCCCTGAATTGATGACCTTATTGACTAGATCAAGGGGACCAAGTATTTTATTAATATTGATATTAAGTCCAGCTACCACTAGGTCCCCATAGAATAAAATGATGTATGGAAGATTTCTTTCAAGGCTAAATAAGGTAATTTTCAGTGGTTAGTCATGCCCTTTGTCTTGACAAATTCCCCAACCACCTTCATGAGGTTGATGAATGACATCTTGCAACCATTCACCAATTCATTTTTGGTTGTATATATGGATGAAATCCTCATCTTCAATAAGAGTTGGGTAGAACACCTACATCATATTCAGTAGGTCCTCCACACTCTACGATAACACAAGCTATATGCTAACTTAGAGAAATTCTCCTTCGAAATTAGCAAGGTCTAATACCTTGAATATATTGTATATTGTCACACACCCAACCCCGAAGTGCCTTTTTAAGGGTTGGGGTATAAATTTTTCGCTTAACCTAATACCCATGGTCTAGTAATTATTGAAGTCTTTTCTTTCTCTTTCCCCTGTTATAAGTAGTTTAACACCAACTCAACAAATTACACATATGATAATTATGAGTAATTAAATTATAACAAAGTGAGGATAATTTCTCCATAATATACTTAAGTTTATTAACCTTAATTAAGGTATTAATTCAATTCCTCCATACCACATTTTCACGTAATTTAACACACACACACACACACACACACACACACACACACACACACATATATGCATATTTATTTATTTACTGGGAAAAAGGATTAACTATATTCAACCACAAATTATCCTTTTATTAATTATATTATAATATAATTATATTTATTTATATTGTAATATGATTAACTTATATCAATGGATCACTTAGGATTATCAATACCCATTAATACCTAAGCCTTCACAATTGGACAAAGCTTCCACATTAGGATTTTATGAATCCAAATCTCCCGAACACCAAAGTTTTAGAGAGCGTCCCACTCATATTGTGCCTTTATAATTGATTCCACTTAACATTTATTATAACATTGGAGTACAAGAAAATAGGTTTATCCTTTGATCATTTTTCTCTTACACTCTACCTTCCCCAACATCCCAGAGTCCCGAAGCTCTGAACTCTCAGAGCCATGAACTCCTGAAGAGTCCATGCTTACACGTGACTTTTCATTAAACATTAAATTAAAAATGGTATATAGGGTGTGTACTTTATTACGTGCCAATATCACAACAACTCATTCAAAATATATAATAGTAAATATATTTGGAGATTGCACCCATGTTTACAAGGTCTCCAATATTTTATTAATATTTGAAATAAGGGAGAGAGAGAGAGAGAACTCTGGCTCAACCTGCTTCGACTCTCCACCACATTCCTTATTGTAATATCCCCCAAAATATTAGAATATTAAATTCTATGTGTACTTGGGAATAAATTTCCATTTTTTGAAAATTTGGATTTGGAAATTATTTTCCATTTATGGAAAATCTGTATTTGGAATTTTATTATTGTAATAAATTATATGATGACTATTGGGCAAATATTTGACTTAACCAACTAACTTATTTTATTTTGACACATGTGAAAGACAAAATTTTTATAAATTAAATGTTTGAAGACAAATGGAACAACCAGGTTAAAAATAGATGACCATGACTCCGTGAGTGGGGAACAGATTTGAGTTACCTCAAGGATGATTTTTAGAAGTGGAAAATGTGGGATTTAACCAATAGCAGCCATTAAAAATCAGGGATTTGTAAATCTGCAAATTTCCCAAGGAGGGAAGGAAAGACCTAGGAACAAGATGCATAAAAAAAAAACATATGGATGAGGTAGGATATTGCTTAGTATGTTGGAGAAAGGGAAATACTTGATGTTATGAGCACTGTTAGTGTGAGGAAAATGAATTTCTGATCTGTGAATGATGACTGTAGCTAAGGAGGATCATTTCATTTTTCCCTCATGGACTCATGGTTAGGATAGGGGGTGAACAGGGCAAGTGAACTTGGTTGTTCTATTCTACAGTTGGGTGGAATGTGGTTGTTCCATTTGTATTTTAGCACCAAGTTTTAGATATGTATCTTTACTTGCTTTCCCTGTCAATATTATGTTGATTCCTAATTGTTAGGGAGATGATGGTTTAGTATAGTTCAAGGATACTATACTATTTTAATTGAAATATATATATATATATGTGTGTGTGTGTGTGTGTGTGTGTGTGTGTGTGTGTGTGTGTGTGTGTTCAACCTTAAAGAAATAACAGAACTAGTGTATGCTCCTATAGTCCTTAAACATGGTTATACATATATAAATGACTATATATATAGATATAGGTGTGCATACATAAAGAAATAATGGAATTAGTATATGTTCCTATTTAATCCTTGAATATGGTTATACAGATATATATGATTGTATATACATATATAGGTGTACATGTAGAATGAGATGATGGAACTAGTGTATGTTCCTACTTAATCCTTAATTATGGTTATACATATAAAATGACTGTATATCTTTGTAAATGTGTTCATGCATAAATAAAAATTGAACTATTTTCATGTTCTTATTGACCATTGAGTTATATATATTGAATTTCTATTCAGATCTATACATCACCACAAAATTAATAGTTTAAATACAATTTTCATTTCTACAACATACATAGTGATGAACTAAAAGTATCTTACAAAATAAACCCTTGTATTCAATTGAGCATTGTTCAAATTATTACAGTAGAATAGACCAAAGACTCCACAGTCATGTGTAGTGTAACAAAATTATAAGGAGTACATATAGAACCCTGTTTGTAATTGAAGTAAGGAGTGCTAGATCAAAAATCGAATACCTTTCGATAGAGAGAGTTCTCCTTCTTTCGCTTCCCTCGAGTTGTATAACTTGAAAAAGATAAAAAATGATGGGTTTATTAAACTATGCTAAGTATTTAATGGAAATCAAATAGTAAGAACAAGACGAGGACAATACTTAGCTTGAGTTTGTGAAGTTTAGATTGCCTTTTCTCCTGGGCGATTTTCTGTCCACGATCCAGGTAGAGGAGGAGTGGACCCAAAGTTGGCTTATGGGTACCCTCACCAAAAAACCATGGCCCCATCATTAATTTAATGTATCTATGCATAAACAATTGCATTTGAAAATAGAGAGAAACGACAGTGAACAATTTATTCCGTAATAGACAGTGAATAGATTTATCAACAGGAAGCACATTTAATAAATATCAAATCCATGTTTATTGTTCACGATAAGTAAACAAAATTAAATAACATTACAGAGATAACCCATTACATCGTTTCAAATCATGACTGTGTGAATGAGGATCAGACCGTATGAGTGGTCGCCCCTTTTGTAAATGATTCAACTCTAAGTGACAAGAGTTCAATTGGCCACGGAAAAATCCATAGAGGCATACTATTTGCAATTAAAAGGATATTGGTAGTGTATTGTTTCAAACGAGTAATGACCTACTAATTTTTCTATACAAGATTGTAATTTACGAATTATGAACATAGGGTCGATGTTTCTATATGTATATATATATGCTATATGAAATACATAGTGAAATTTATAAAACAGAGGGTTAATTTTCCCGATACGTATTCACTATATGAAGCACAAAATGAAATTTTATGAACATAGGGTTAACTTTTTCTATGTATACAACGTGAAATTTATGAAGAGCCCCATAGAAGAGTTATTTTTCCACATAAATACACAGAGTGCATCTTCGAATTCCATGAAGGATTAATCCCATATGTGTTTATTTGTGCAGAGTATAAAATATGATTTCCACATAGTGGTAAATGTAAACACACAGAGTGTAAAGATACAAAGGATTAAAACTATNTATATATATATATATATATATATATATATATATATATATATATATATGCAGAGTATAAAATACGAGTTCCACATAGTGGTAATGTGAACACACAGAGTGTAAATCTACAAAGGATTAAAAATATACTTATATCCTTACGCAAGGTATCAATTAAAAAGTCCACACAGTCCTCAAAACCATTACAAAGAACATACATTATGATTTACTCAGTGTTAAGGTATTTTACACCTAGTATAAATTACGAGAATCCCCACAGAGTAGTTTGAGGAATTTCCCACAAGGATTAAACAAATGTATATATGTAAGTGATAAGGGTTAACAATGTCACAACAGTGGATACAAGTAATGGGAAAGGAAGACCAACAGTGTAACTGTTAAAATGATTTGGGCCACGAAAGAACCGTGATAATTATAGACTAGTAGAACAACAGTCAACCGAGAAAGTACAATAACCCTCCAGTCCCAAAACTTTAAACCCAATGGAACCCTAGAAGAGAATGAATAAAAAGGCATGATGATAATGCATGGTAAACCCTCACTCAAATAAAGAAACATAGATTATGTTCATAAAACCTAACTTTTTGCTACTTCGCACCGAACATAGATTCATTGATGAGATAGAGAGGACTGAAGCAATAATGCTTTTACTCACCATCTGTAGAGAAGAAATAGAGAATAACCAGAGGGATGTTCACCTCTTTCCATTTTTTACAGGGCCAAGTTTTTCCCAAGTCGTCGGCCATACATAGAATAGGGAGAAATGTTACAGTGCAAAGGCTAATTCGCATACAACGAAGAGGTATTTTTGTGAGTATAGAACCAAAGGGGAACAAATGAACATTGGTGACCTCGAAGGCCTCACAAAGAGAAGTAATGGTGGTTGAGTACACATAGTACCACTGCGATGTGGTTATTCAGAGATGGCGAGCCCACAATGGGCACGACTTCTTAAGTGTCAATCTCAAAAGGTACAACACATACTTCCCAATAATCAAAATAGCCAAAGGTAAATGCCTGTAGACCGATTTGACATCCCCCATTAAAATGGTTTCAAACCTATTCAATGCTAGGCCATGTCACTAGTTGGGTAGGTTTTAACGTTGTTAGGTATAGGTTATGTTCATGGTGCAAGAGCAAAACCATAAGTGCTATGGTGTATGTTCTATAATATGTGTCAAAATATATGTTGGTATGGCAACCATATAACAATCCCTATGTAACGATATTACATGTTTTTCATAGAAACTCTTCAATTGTAACATCTCTCTCTTACGTGCACTGAGCGAACTTATTCTTTGAGGACACTTTCATGCAAGTGGTCCGGTTTATTATACTATTGGTCATTTTGATTATGATTATGAGATATTATGGATTCGATGATATGTTATTTTGTTTCATTTACATAGACAGGTGCTATTGACTGGGTTCTCTTGAGTGTGTAGGACTTTGGACATCGAGGATGTAGAGGCATTGATGAAAACCCTTAGACTTTGGATCGAGTCAGGGAGTGGACTCTTAGGGTTTGAATGTTGTTGATGTGACATATGTACATGTGATTAGATGTTATGATGATTCATTATTATTGATGCCATGATTCGTTGATGGATGTAGGCTAACGATAGATTTCCGACCAAACACACATTTGGAGTAGAGGGGTCACTCATGACAACTAGAGACTTGAGGGACAGGTGACATAGGAGCATCATATAAAGAAAAACAACGCGCTGAGACAAAGGGGACAACTTGATGCACAGATGCAATTGACTACATTTTTTTGAAAACATTGTGAATTTCAAAATCTGAAACATTATTGTAATGGATGGGAGGAAAGTGCATTATAATTTATGTATTGAAGATCCAAATTGATTTTGGAGTGTATTTTCCTATCCGCGGATGTAATGGGCATTTATGTATGTTTAATGCAAGTAGGTATATTTAAATGATAGATTAGACAATTTAGGAGCTTAGGAGGGAAAACGAACGATAGACACCCTCAACCCTTGTATCATTGTAACAACATAATTCAGAATTGTAAGCTGTAGAGTTGTAGAGGAGAATAGAAGAGAACAAATAATTTTATGCATTTTGGTTGTTAGTTTCCATGTACAAGAGAAATAGAAATAATATAAGAAAGATTTGATTCCAAATCTATGTGTTTGTTATGGTTGTTGGAACCACCTGTTGAATGGTATGTTGCAGGTTAGTTTATATTCTCTGTGTGCATTTTGTTTCAATGCCATGTGTGTGTGTATGGTCTAGAATTCTTTGTTGAATGTTTGAATTCTGGATAAGGTGAGACTGAGTTTCAGTTGTATCTCTTTATGAGAACTCCTGCAAAGAGTGCAGTGGAGGGTCCACAAGGAGTGCATTGACCGGGTTCTGAAATTAATCTCAGAACACTTGAAAGGGTTACAATTGCGTTTTTACAGGCTGAAGTGCAAGGTTATATCAAATTCATGCTAGGTGTGCACAGACTAGGTGAGGTCTTGTATTTTATAAACACAAGAGGAGGATTAAAAGACTGATGTTGTAGAGAGTGTAGAGTCGTAGGTCCAAAATAACCAAAGGTTATTTTAAATTTATCACAAGAAGTGCATGCAGAGACCCTTTTGGAAGCCTTGAATTCACAAGAAAAATCTCAGAAGGGATAGAGCCTTTGAAGTATTCAAAGGGAGACAAAGGTCGAAATCGTCTTGCGGGAAGTTCAATTCATGAGGGAGGACGCCATAGAATTTGGCAAGAATTCCTCGTGGAGTTGAAACCAGACTGTCTGAATTCTTCATGGAGAGCTCGTGAGATCGCGAGGACCATAGGATTTGTAGGAGTTGAAAGGTGCTTAGAGGCCATATAAACACATCACCTAGGAGTCGAGGGTCAACGTGAGTCGTGGATTGTGGCTTACCCCACGCCGTTGGATCATTTTGTGAATTTGGGGTTCGTGAGTTTAGAGGAAAGGAAAATTCTTGGTCATTCCAAGTCCTAAGTCATGAAGTGCCAATGTTCCATGGGCTGTTGAATCTGATAGGCCAGCGGAGGGATTAAGACTGAGTGTCTTTCAACACTCTTAATCTCAGGAAGGATAGTGACCATCATATTCATATACAATGAGGGCCATTGGATCGAGGGAGGCACATAGTCGTTGATCTCGTCGAAGGCAGGATTTCAGAGTCATGGATTTGTAGAGGGATAGGAACAACTAATTGTTGTTCTCTCAAGTTGCGAAAGTGGAAGACTGATGTGAATAGGTGGAAAGGACCCACTCTGTAAGTGGAGTAAATAGAGGTGACAAGTGGCATGTGCCCATCGCTTTGGGTGGAGTCAACCTTCATTGGCATATTGCATTTCGGGGATTTGAAAGGGAAGAGCACGAGAGGTTGGTGCTCCAACTCACGAAGTTGTGAGTTGCGAAAGGTCCTTGCGTTAAGGCTTGGTTGTGGTCATATTGGAAAAGGGGCTGAAAAGGTGGCTTACACCTTAAAACCATTCACAATTTCATGTTTCGGCTATTCCCAAGGGATGTGGCATTGTATTCAAAGTGCCCAACTCAAGAGACCCAGAATCCTTTGCAGGCTTAAACAAGGAGTTCAGTTAACCCTTGTCGTGGTTTAGAGAATATCCTATGTATATCTCAGCCTGAGGGAAGGAGGTCTACACTAGTTGTGGTATCACAGCCCAGAACAAATTCTTTTCTTTCTACAACAGAGAGAAAAGTGGAATTTTATAGCCATGCCACCGAGAAGAAGATAATGGCCCATACCTGATCCAGCAGTGGAAAGAGAAATGCGTGAATTACATTCCAGAATTGATTCTATGGAGACAGTACAGAGGAAAATAGTTGACGTTGGGGATATCAATGAAGATGAAAGTGAAAATGAAGCTGAAAACAAAGGAGAAGAAGTTGCAGTCGAAGATGCTGTAGAAGAACGCCTATTCAGGGTTGTTGCAAGGATAAGTGCTCAGGAAAAAATGGACATTCCAATGTACAAAGGAAACCTAGACATTGAAGAGCTTCTAGACTAGATTAGAGCTCTAGACAAACACTTCGACTATGAGGATGCCGAGGAAGACAAGAAAGTCAAACATGTTACTAGACTTAAAGGGCATGCAACACTATGGTGGGATGAACTGTAGGTTGATAGACGTTGCAAGGGCAAGTAGAAAATCAAGAGCTAGGATAGAATGGTTGAAAAAATGAAAGCCAAGTTTATACCCAGGGATTATCAAATAAATCTGTTTCGGAGGATGCATAATTTGAGACAGAAGCTGATGTCAGTGAAAGAATACACTAAAGAATTCTATAGGATAAACATCAGAGCAGTTCATCGGGAAAGCGATGATGAGAAAGTTTCCAGGCATATGAATGGTATACGATATGACATTCATGATGATATGATCCTAATGACAATCCAAACCATAGAAGATGATTATCATATGGCTCTAAAAGCCGAAGAGAAGATGAGTCGAAAGAAAGGTCAAAGAGACTGAGGCAGAAGTCAAAGTAGAGGCAAGACAATTGCCGAGGAAAGAACTCAGAAGCCTAAAGAAGAGGGGAAGAAACCTCAAACTCAATCTCAGAGAGGAGGAAGCTCACAGGGGAGGCAGTATGATGATAGAAATACTTTTCCTCTATCTAGAGGAAGAGGAAGAGGCAAAGGAGGTGAAGTGAAATGCTTTTTCTATGGAAAAATTGGACATAAATCCTATGAGTGTCCAGATAGGAAGAAAGATGGTGTTGAAACTCACATTGTCGAAGTTGAAGGATGGAATGTTGAGGCAGAGTACGTTGAGGGCAGAATATATTTGATGATGCAGAAAGTTCTCCTGATATCGGAGAAGGAGACAGAGAACCCAACCAAAGAAACAGTCTGTTTCAAACTACTTGCAAAACCAAAGATAAGGTATGCAAGGTCATAGTGGATAGTGGTAGCATAGATAATATTGTATCCACAAAAATGGTAAAAAATCTCGAGCTAGAGACTATTGCGCATCCAAGCCCATACAAAGTTTTGTGGCTAAAAAAAGGACATCAGGTAAATGTCACTAAACAATGTTTAGTTGAATTTAAAATAGGGGGATATAAAGATGAGATATTATGTGATGTCATTCCCATGGATGTTTGTCATCTATTTTTGGGTAGATTGTGGCAATATGACATAAATGTAGTGCATGATGGGAGAAAGAACACATACACTCTGGAAAAAAATGGTAGGATGCACATGTTGTTGCCAATTAAGGATAAAGAGGTGAAAATAAAGATGAGAAACACTGTAATTCTCATGAGTGGGAAGGAACTTCTTAAGGAAGTCAATAAGAAGGAAGACACGCAATTCATTTTGGTTAGGAAGCCCAGAATTGTTTTGAACAACACTAGGATAGATGATTTATTGGAAGAAATCCAGGAGTTGTTAGCTGATATAGTAGTGGATGAACTACCTTGTTTGTTTCCACCTATCAGGAGTATAATCCATCATATCGATCTTATACATGGAGCTAGTTTTCTGAGCAAAGAAACTTATAGGTTGACGCCACAAGAGAATGAAGAACTTAAGAGACGGGTCCAGGACTTAATGGACAAAGGATTGATTCGGGAGAGGTTGAGTCCATGCGTTTTTCCAACAAATGATGTATGAGCATCTCTCCACGTTAGCCAGCCAGCCATCCAACCACGCCAGCGAATTCAAATCGCGTGCTGAAGAGAGAGGCGCAACCTCATTTAAATATGAATTCAATGTAATTTAAATGTTTAAGTTGTTGAGATGGGAAGCCGTGCCTTTATGTAGGATGTAGATAATATCAACCATTAATGTTTGTATGGCTGAGATCTAGATCTGATTCTAGACTAGACAGCCCATTCAATGCAATTGAATAGGGTAGGTAGGTTGGAGGGAAGCGCTTGAAGAGCCCCCTTAGGTAAAAGAGATTTTTCATATCTCATTTTGGTAAGTTGTAGTTGTAGAGTGTTAGATGAGTAGGAGTCTTAGAAGAGCCGGAGAGAGCTCGAGAACAACTTGTAATTACAGGAATTTGCCATTTTAATATAAACAAAAGCAGTTTTTCCTTCATGTATTTATGTGTTATGTGGATGTCTGTAAGTGTTCTTCATATGTTGTGAACGTATGTTGTAGATGTATGTTAGGCATTTGTAGGAGTGTGTTTGATTCAAGGTTGAAGGTCTTTGAGGCTTCACACCAGGAGGGTGTGACAGAACACTGCAGGTTCTGATAGCCGTGCACAGAGGATGCACTTCTGAACATTGCGGGTTCAGACAAAGACATGCTGCGGCACAGAAGATGAAATCATCAACTCAGGGGAAATACCTCAAGGTTGTTGAATACCTTGGAGGCTAGGCTGTGTATGAGAGACACAGTTGCAGATAGAATTCTATCATGGATTCTGTAGAGGCTCTGCCAGGTGGGCATTGAGCAGGTGCAAGGAGTGCACAGAGGAAGAACTCTACTGTGAGTTCAGAAGAAACAGAATCACTGAGGATTTTGAGAGCTCTACCAAGTGTGCATTGAGCAAGTGAATAAGTGCACAGGAGGAAAGAACTGCTGGAAGTTCTGAGAAAAGACACTCTACCAGGTGGGCATTGAGTCAGTGTGCAGAAAGGTACAAGAAGAAGAGAACTCTTTGAGTTCTATAATTTGAAGGAAGAATCCACTGAGGGATCTTCACAGGGTTGATGAACACCCTGAAAGACTCAACAATCAGGTTGCTTGAGTAGAGACACTGCCAGGAGGGCATTATATTCTCCATTTGTGGGAGGAGAAGAAAGAAGGACAAAAAACCCTTAGGGGTCTGAGTGTTTGCAGAAGCTTATAAGAGATAGCACCAACGTGTGCATGAGAAGACTCTGCAAGAGTGAAGAAGTCGAGCAATCCTTCGAGGATTCAGAAGTAAAGATCAAGAGGGATAGTGTTTCTACATGCGCAGCAGAACTCACAATCGTGGAGTTTGCGGAGATGAAGCAAAGGTCAAGGCCTTTGAGGAATTTTAATTTTCTCCCAAGTTTGGGAAGAAGGAGCGTGCAAGCTCAGGAGGGAGCACAACAACCGTCAGATCAGTGGAGAAGAAGATATGGACCATTGGCTTTCACGTCTAGAAAGGCGTTAGAAGAAGCGCACAGAAGAGGAGATTGTGGACCATTGGATGTTCACATAGAATCCTGTCAGTCGTTGGATTGGGAGAAGATGATCAGAGTTTAGTCTCTAGAGTGTGCACAAGAGAAGAACAGATCTGGGCCATCATATCTAGAGCAAGTTACCCGATAGCCGTCAGATCGGATAGGAGCTACACGAGGTTTACCATTGGGAAAAAGCTTAGGTGAAAATACCTACAAGAGGAATTGGTGCATCGGGATATCGGCGTTCGGCATATTGGAAATCCTAAGGTCGAGGAAGTCGAGACACTTCAAGTATTGAAATACCGGGAAGATCTAGACCGTCCATTTGTGGAGATACGTGGCAGAGATCGAGCAACCGTCGACATATTGGCTATCGAGAAATCGGAGTTCCTGAGGTCGAAAGAAGAAGGACATCAAAAGTATTGAAATCCCAGAGAGATCAGAACCATCCATCTTGAGGAGGATGCGTGGAAGTAATTGAGCACGAGGAGTTGTGGAGAGATCACACCTGCGTCAGGTGGTATCAGAGCTTGTTTCTTGTCTGTATATTTCAGGCAAGAGAGGGAAGAGATAAAGAGCACTCTGATACATGTCAAGTGGTATCAAAGCAAGAAATTCATCTATATATTTTAGGTGAAAGAAGACAGAGTTGCTGAGGACTCTGTAAGAATTGTTTGCAGGTAGGAAGCAATCGAGAAGGCAGTCAGGGAGACTGTAGGATGAGGCTGGTAGAACTCTTAGTGTAGAGTTACAGCAGTAGTTTTTCCAAGAAGGAAGACAAAGACATCACCATGGTTACTGAAGTCCATAGGCATGCTTGGGGGAAGAAAAGAAAGGCAGAAAAGCTTACATAAATGGATAAAGAAATGGATAAAGAGCTCTATTAATTAAAGGCAGACATAGAGAAGATCGAACTGTGGATGTGACAGGATAGGAGGTCGAGATGGATGCGTGAATTTCCCAAGAAGAAGGAAAAAGAAAAATGGCCAGTCAAGGAGCTGATGGTCAGAAGGCAGTGTAGATTGTTAAAGGGATGGTTGACATATGCTGAAAACCTCAAGGCCATAGAGGAAAAGATGATTTATGTCTGTGAGCCAGAGACTGGGAGAGGTCTCGATGATTTTGAAAATGAATTGGGATCATCTGAGGATCTCAAGAACTTCCAGGAGGGCAGAGACGAAATTCCAAATTTCCAGGTGGGCAACGAATTGAGATCACTTCGGGATCTCAGAGACTGTCAGGAGGATAGCCAAGGAATTTCACATTGCCAGCTGGGCAATGAAATGAGGTTGTTGTGGGATCTTGAAGACTGCCAAGAGGGCAATGGAAGCATCTTAGATTGCCAGGTGGGCAGAGATGAAGATTCGAGACTGTCTGAAGGTCTCATGGACTCGGAGGTGAGTTCAATTCAGCAAGGGTTGCTAATGAAGATGGGATCGGTTGATCTCATAGTCTGCTAGGAAGGTAGTGGAAGCATCCCATATTGCCAGGGGGGCAGGGATGAGCAGGTGAGTTGGAATCAGCCAGAGGAGTTGAACGAGAAGATGAGACTGTTTGAGGGTCTCATAAATTCAGAGATGAATTTAGATCAGCATGTGAAGCTGATAGAAGAGAAGGATCTAAGGGATCTTCTGATGATTTGGGGAATTGGAGTATTCCTACCATTTGCCCAAAAGGAGGTAGAAGTCTGTGTTGCAGATGCACCAACGGCAAAAGAACAACAACTGAGACTATCAAGGAAGAGTTGGAGCAGACTTTGGAAGCTGCCCAAGCAAATGAAGAAGATGAGCATTCTGAAGAATGGCTCAATAACTTCAGGCAAGAATCTGAGGAAGTTGTAGCATTTTAACTGACAACAAAAGAAGCAGAAGAGGATGATGAGCATTCTGAGGAATGGCTCAATATTTTCAGCCAGGAGACTGAAAAGACTACAACATGGGAGGTTGCAGAAGCAGAGGAAGAAGAAGCAGACATCAGTTTCTTTGTTGATATGTGGGGACAGATAAAATCCCTATAAGAAAGGGTGAAAGTGCGGAGCGTGCACATCCAACAGGTGAAGTTGGAAACTGATGAAGAAGGCATGGAAGATCATGGTGATCTACTCATGTGCCAAAAAAATTTGCAGATGAGGAGGCTGCATAATCAGAGCCATCCATGGGAGCAGCTAGATGAAGTGATCGAGGAGATCAAAAGGATGATATTGAGGTCAGGAGAGACTGCCAACGAGGAGAGGATGAGCAGAAGAGATATAGCAGCAACAGTGCAGAAGCAGCAGAATGGAGCAAATAAACAACTCCAGATATTTGTTTGGGATCCAGAAGGATTTCCAACAGCTGAAAGGGGAAGCTCATGAGCAAGAGCTCATGAATTTTGCAGCTGAGGAGTATGATTCAAGAGAATCTCTCCACGTCAGCCAGCAAGCCACGCCAGCGAATTCAAATCGTGCGCTGAAGAGAGAGGCAGAGCCTCATTTAAATCTGAATTCAATGTAATTTAAATGTTTAATATGTTGAGCTGGGAAGCCGTGGCTATGTGCAGGTTGTAGATAATATCGACCATTAATGTTTGTATGGCTGAGATCTCGATCCAATTCTGGACTAGACAACCCATTCAATGCAATTGAATAGGGTAGGTAGGTTGGAGGGAAGCGCTCAAAGAGCCCCCTTAGGTAAAAGAGTTTTTTCATATCTCATTTTGGTAAGTTGTAGTTGTAGAGTGTTATATGAGTAGGAGTCTGAGAAGAGCTAGAGAGAGCTCGAGAACACCTTATAATTACAGGAATTTGCCATTTTAATATAAACAGAAGCAGTTTTTCCTGCATGTATTTCTGTATTATGTGGATGTCTGTAAGTGTTCTTCATATGTTGTGAATGTATGCTGTAGATGTATGTTACGCATTTGCAGGAGTGTGTTTGATTCAGGGTTGAAGGTCTTTCAGGCTTCACACCAGGAGGGTGTGATAGAACGCTGCGGTTTCTGATAGCCATGCACAGAGGATGCACTTCTGAACATTGTGGATTCAGACAAAGACGTGCTACGACACAGAAGATGAAATCATCAACTCAAGGGAAAGACCTCAAGGTTGCTGAATACCTTGGAGGCTAGGTTGTGTATGAGAGACACAGTTGCAGACAAAATTATGTCATAGATTCTATAGAGGCTCTGCCAGGTGGGCATTGAGTAGGTGAAAGGAGTACACAGAGGAAGAACTCTACTATGAGTTCATAAGAAACAGAATCACTGAGGATTCTGAGAGATCTACCAGGTGGGCATTGAGCAAGTGCATAAGTGCACAGGAGGACAAAACTACTGGAATTTCTGAGAAAAGACACTCTGCCAGGTGGGCATTTGAGTTAGTATGCAGATAGGCACAGGAAGAAGAGAACTCTTTGAGTTCTGTAATTTGAAGGAAGAATCCACTGAGGGATCTTCACAGGGTTGCTGAACACCCTGAAAGACTGAGCAATCAGGTTTCTTGAGCAGAGACACTGCTAGGAGGGAATTATATTCTCCATTTGTGGGAGGAGAATAAAGAAGGACAAAAAACCCTTAGGGGTCTGAGTGTTTGTAGAATCTCAGAAGAGATAGCACCAACATGTGCATGAGAAGACTCTGCAAGAGTCTAGAAGTCGAAGAATCCTTCGAGGATTTAGAAGTAAAGCTTAGGAGGGATAGCATTTCTATGCGCACAACAGAACTCATAGTCGTGGAGTTCGTGGAGACGAAGAAAAGGTCGAGGCCTTTGAGGAATTTGAATTTTCTCCCAAGTCTGGGAAGAAGGAGTGTGCAAGCTGAGGAGGGAGCACAACAACCATCAGATCGGTGGAGAAGAAGATCCGGACCTTTGGTTTTCACATCCAAAAAAGCCTCAGAAGAAGTGCACAGAAGAGGAGATTGTGGACCATTGGATGTTCACACAGAATCCCGTCAACCATTGGATCGAGAGAAGATGATCAGATTTTAGTCTCTGGAGTGTGCGCAGGAGAAGAAAAGATTTGGGCCGTCAAATCTGGAGCAAGTTACCCGTCAGTTGTAGGATTGGATAGGAGCTGCATGAGGTTTACCATCGGGAAAAAGCCAAGGTGAAAATACCGAGAAGAGGCATTGGTGCATCGGGATATCGGTGTTCGGGATATCGGAAATCCTGAGGTCGAGGAAGTCGAGACACTTCAAGTCTCAAAATACTGGGAAGATCTGGACCATCTGTTTGTGGAGATACGTGGCGGAGATCGAGAAACCGTTGACATATTGGCTATCAGGAAATCAGAGTTCCTGAGGTCGAAAGAAGCGGGACATCAAAAGTCTCGAAATCCCAGAGAGATCAGAACCATCCATCTTGAGGAGGACGCGTGGAAGTAATCAAGTGCTATCAGGAAAAGTCTCGAAAGGGAGGACTCCATCGAAGCATCGGGAGTCAGCAAATCGAGGATCGGTATTTCGTGAGTCCCGTGGACATACACATTTCGGTATTGGAAACCCCGAAACCCCGACAGGAGTATATGGTCGCGGTCATATGAGAGGTGGTCACACAGACAAAAGCCTAGCCAGGAGAGCTAGTGCGTAAAGAGTGCATCAATATTCAAGGAATCGTGAGTCCTGAAGGCATATGTATTTGGACATTGGAAAGTTTGAAACCCCGATGAGAGGTAAGGTTGTGGTCACAGGGACATTGGTCGCATGGAATAGAGAGTCTATCCAGGAGGGGCTAAGGCCAGGCAGAGAGCTCATCAGTGATCGGGGAATCAAGAATATAGGAATTCTCGACAGCAGGAAGTCCAAAACCTCGAGGCCCAATATTCAGATTCTTGTGGGGAATTTGTTCATGGTCTGATGTAAAGGTCGAGACATGGAAAGAGAAGACTTGTGGGTTAGATTTTCACAGTGGTTTCTAAGGGAATCCAAGGAGCCAGTGAAGGATCAACAGAAGGGAGAAATTGAATGATCCTATGAAGCGGGCAAGGAGTCGTGGAGAGATCACACCTGCATCAACAATGCTCAACGCAAGGAAGGATGGTGGCTGGAGAATGTATACAGACTCAAGGGAAATAAAAAAAATCACCATTAGGTACAGGTTCCCATTACCAAGGATGGATGACTTGATGGATTACTTGAGTGGAGAATTTATTTTTTCAAAGTTTGATTTGAAAAGTGGATATCATCAGATTAGAATGAGAGAAGGTGATGAATGGAAGACAAAATTCAAGATGAATGAAGGGCTATATGAATGGATTGTCATGCCATTTGGCTTGACGAATGTGCCCGGTACTTTCATGAGGTTGATGAATGAAGTCCTAAAGTATTTCATTGGGAAATTCGTCATTGCATATCTTGATGATATATTAATTTTCAACAAAACTGAAGCAGAGCATTTGAACCATTTAGCTGCAGTGATGAGAAGGTTACATCAAGAGAAATTTTTGATCAACATGAATAAATCATCATTTATGAGGAAAAAACTCATTTATTTGGGTTTTGTTATCTTTTCAAATGCATTGAAAATGGATTCGAAAAAGATAAAGGCTATTAAGGATTGTGCATCACCGAAGAGCGTGTTTGAAGTTCGAAGCTTCCATGGTTTGTTTAGCTTCTACAGGAAATTCATCCAAAACTTCAGTGGAATTAGCACACCGATGATGGATACAGTGAAGAAAAGACATAAATATTTTCACTGGACAGAGGAAGTGAAGAAGAGCTTCAACCTACTGAAGAAGAAGATCACTGAGCAACCAATTCTACTTTTTCCAGATTTCAGCAAGATATTCCAGGTCAGGTGTGACGTGAGTGGATTTTCCATTGGAGCAGTATTAAGCCAAGCCAACAAGTCGATCACGTATTTCAGTGAAAAAATAAATGAAGTAAAGATTAAGTACTACACGTATGATAAAGAATTCTACACAGTCATACAAGCGTTGAAGAAATGGAGGCACTATTTGGTTCCAAAAGAGTTCATTTTGTACAACAATAATTACTCTTTGCAATTCATGACCCAATAGGAGAATTTGAACCAAAAATATGCTAAATGGGTTGAATACATGCAAAATTTTACTTTTGTGATCAAGCATATTTCTGGAACTGGTAACAAAGTTGTTGTTAACCATGATTTTAGTCATCTTGATGGTGTATTGATGATGGTCTACTCAGGCTCCTAATAAGAACTTTCTCCTGAGAAAAGTGACATTCATCTCTTCCCACAAAACATATTTTTGAAGAGGGTTCACAGGTTGCTTATATCCTAGGGTGTGAGAATGACCCATTCTCACAGGCTGCCTTCAGTTAGGGTGTGAACTTCTCGCACTGTGCTACATAGCTAGGGTGCGAACTTGTTCTAAATCTTGGAAAAAGTTGAAGTCTCAATGGTTCTAGAAGGGAATCTTCTAGAGAATGGGTTGGTATTCGAATGGTTATCCTTTTACTGGTTTTCCTGATATTGTGGGATCATTCTTATCCAAGTAACCATCTCATCCTCTCCTATATATTGATGGAATTCTCATGGAAAAGGTTAAGCAAGATTCATTGGAGAATTGGTGAAAGAATTGTGTGAAGGACCTAGCTTGAACAAGAGTTTGGAGACTCTAGCAAGACTATCAAGAGGAATTGGATCTTCTTCAAACAAGGATCGAGCAAGTGTGTGTGTTGGAACCAAGAGCCATCGAAAGGAAGCTTGCGACATCAAGGCAATAAGGTTGTATCTTCTACTTTCAATTAATATGATACATCGACATGTCCTTTTCCCATAAAGTCATTCTTACTTTATTGTGTAATTCCTTGATCATACACATAAGTTTACGATTGAATATATTTTGCTATGTTCACTTTGGCTGGTTTGTGTTGTCTTGGTATTGACCTCACGAGAGCACCGGAGTGAAGCAGGAGAAACATAGACCCTAGGAAGAGATACAAAGGTATGTTACTTGTTCCTCCCTACTAGCTAATTCAATGGTCATAACTTAGGGAAAGAGTCATGTCCTATCCTGTTTTTTTCTAGATCTGGGTGGATCTAGGGAGATCTGTTAGTGTCCGCACCTACCAGTTAGTCCGATAACAAAATTGGTGACTCCACTGGGGAGGCAACCCATTTTCTTTGTGGCTTTTGGTGTTTTTCCTTGGCCATTTGTTCTTACCTTACCTTTCTCCATTCATATCAATCTCTGAGTTTTCAGGATACCATGATAGACCCTCTGGGTCCAGAAGCCCCTTCAAATTTTTTGTCTTTTTCCAAAAAATTGCTTAGTTTAATACATTCTCGCACTGAACCCCACAGTGGCCTATGAGAATATATTGAGTTCGCACTCTGTTTTTAGTTCCAGTGCAATGTTCTCACACTCTGCTCAAAGCTAGCCTGTGAGAATGACCCATTCTCGCACTGTGTAACAATGTTAGCCTGCGAAACCTCTTTTCAAAATTTTGGATTTAAGATTTTTGCATGTTCAGCTGCCCAGATCAATATAGGTGCCTGCAAAGAGCTTCGTGGACCATTGGTTGATGTTTTCTTGTCTTCGTATTTTGTGCATGATCAGTCTTAGGAAATCAAAGGCTCTTCTTGTCCATTTTTTCTCGACTTTCGTTTCTTGACTTTTCTCGGCAAAGATATACTCTCTGATTTTGGAATCTGAGTGCTCGTTTGGTTAAGAACTGGTGGTCGGTTTGAAAGTTGGGATTCTTTGTCTTTATCATTTGCTCATTATTTGGAATATCACTTTTCTCATGCAATTGAAAAGACTAGTTTGGTCTGCTTGTTATTTTTGTTTCCATTGAAAGATTGGTTTGGATTTTTGTTTATTGCTTGTTCATTAGTTTTTGGTTTTCTTCACTCTCACCATCATGGTGTAGGTCCTTTTTGAAAAGTGAACAATGTATTTCTTTAAAAAGAATTTTCGTCTTCGAAAGTATTGAAAATCAATTGTTGAAATTAGTGAAAAAGGAACAATAGAGAATTGTTATTATTGCGTGATTCGTTGCAATTGCATTTTAAAGGAAATTATGTATCGTAGTTCAGGATTGGTCCGGAAAACTTCTCTTTCCCTCCCGTACATAGGATTCATTGAATGAAAATTGATATATTTCATTCCTATCTATGCATCATTGGGTCAGAGTCTCATACAACATCAATTTCATCTCCACTTCCTTTGAGTAACAACAACCCTTAATAACACTGCACAATTGTAAAATTTAACTAGTAACTCTTTTATAGAGCTCTATTACACCAAAATTTAGCTAGGATAGCGCTTTGGAATAGGTAGAGAGATACACTCTCCATAGCACAAAACACACAATAGAATCTTGTGTTAAGGAGTGTCAAATTCCATTTGCAACATTTTGTCCTGGGAAGCCCTTCTCACACAAGGGTCAAACACGAGGTCGCATTGATATTGACAGAGTTACTCACCCTGCTTTGTTGATATTGGTGTAGTTATTGCACGTATTACGGGGGTCACTTGGAGGTATACCCACAATGATGAGTGGAAGCCTCTTGAGTTGATTTCGAGCTAGATACCCAGCCCTTGCATGTGGATCGGACTGTCGACTGTCCCCCAAGGCTTTATTGTTGTCGGTGGTAACCTTAGCGGCCTATCTTTCTAGGTTCTTACACAAGGTGACTGTGAAGGGGAAAGTCTTCACGGTACCTAGAATCAACGTTGGTCAAACTCAATCAGGCTCCTTGGAGGGTATACCCACGATTATGTGTGGGAGCTTGCGCCAGGGTGTAAGTCCGTTAAGCAGGTCGTCAACATAACTTTTCCACCCTCACCCAACCCCTTCTCGTCTTGTTGTTGTGACATTAGATTTCATCACCAACTAGTGACTTCAGAATTAGAAGGTCTTGTTTTCTTGGTATTGTTTCCTAGATTTTGTTTATTAGCACGTGCTCTTTGTTTACCCAAGTTGCCCATACGATTTTCTTCGTAAGTTTGTAACTCATTCACAATAGATCCTCCACGTCGTTCATGTAGAATGTAGGGTTTATCTCCAGAGCATCTGAAAGGTTCTCAACCCCTGCCCACAAGCTCACCTGAGGGCTCTCCTTAGCAGAGTGAAGTCCAAGACGTTACCATGCCACAAGTGGAATGAACTGACTCTCTAGAACATTTATGAATTACCAATACTCGAGAGGACTTTCAAATTTACCCCGATTCTGAGCGATAGTTTATGCGAGTGAATTCTTCCAGAGACTTAGTTGTTGTGTCTTCTAGATCACTGGTTGGACCTGTTAACACTCCAGGAAACTACTTATGGTTGTAAGCTAAGTATGCCTGGTAACTTAAGAATTGAATATTTTTGTGTTTTGTGAATGTGGGTCAATGGGACAACTCAATACAGTTTATAACATTCAAAAATAGACATGATAA
>ML788647.1:1285034-1340241 GCA_009831015.1 Picea engelmannii
TTAGCTGCGGAAAGCGAACACTTTCCACAGCGCACCGTTTGATAGGAAGTCCATCTTTGCTGCGGAAAGCAAAACCACATATCACATCATTTGAAAAACATTTCTTAGCACGAAATTAAATATTCTCCGTATCGTGCCACGTGTGAACTGTCTATCGGGATTTTCGCGCCTCGTTACTTTCCCCAGCATTTTGAACTGATAAGGCACCGCCCTTAGCTGCTGAAAGCTACCGCTTTCCACAGCGCACAATGGGCACTTGAACATGATGTTAGCTGTTGAAAGTAAACAGTCACTTTTCGAAATAGAAGACTTTATGGATTGATTATTTCCTAAGACACACCAAAACCAAAATTTTTCTCAACTGAAAAGACTCAAAAATGACTTGAAAATACTACTGAAATCTATGATATCCACCCAAAACTCAGCCGAAAGGACGGTTTCGTTTTGGGAGTTAACAGGACCCTTTCGAGGAATAGAAGGCCAAGATCCTTTTTGGTCTATGGGCGTTTTTAGAAGGGACCTTTTTGGCATGGGATCAGGCATTGAAACCATCATCTCACCTATGATTTCTGAAACCTCTAACCCAGAGACAATACCATTTACTACTACCTATTATTTTCCTAGTACAGACGACTCACGATCTGACCACATCTTGACCATCCCTATAGAAATGGCCCATCACACAGATACTATGAGTATTCACATCGGGATTACCGCGGTTAGCCAAGCCCCCATCGACACACCATGTACACCCATCGTCACCCCAACACTACTTCCCAGATACCATGCATTGAATACTTCCATTCCCACTCCTATAGAAACCCCATCTGACTCTCCTGGTGGTCCCTCTTCTTCTGGGAACTCT
This sequence comes from Picea engelmannii, assembly GCA_009831015.1. NCBI lineage: Eukaryota > Viridiplantae > Streptophyta > Pinopsida > Pinales > Pinaceae > Picea > Picea engelmannii. Next base: position 1,285,900 of record ML788647.1, read on the forward strand.
CTTCGCGGTTTTATTCCGACACTCCCTCAACGTCCTTTTGGAGGACCTTTCTCATCCTCCACTGGCAGTCTTAATCCTAGTGGCACTATTCCGTCATTCACACCAAATTACCAGATTCCCATTGATGGACAATTTCACCAAGTAGGTATGACTCAACCCCCTCTTAGTGGGAAAATTCCTATTGGAATGAAAATCCCAATTGGAACACAACCCCCAATTGGAACACTTCCCCCAATTGGAACACCACCTCTGATAGGAGGAAAGACCCCACCTTATGGACAAAACATACCTCCATCCTTGGCCTAGTATTGGAATCATTTGATACAACATACTCCTTAATCGATTGGGGGGCAACAGTTTCCAGCTACATCCATGATACCCCCTAGTATAGGTCAACCATATCCCGGTACGTCCAATCCTATTTGGGGCTCAAATGCTCAAACTCACGTCCCTGTTCAAAGATACAATCCCATGAGCTACTATCCTCTCCAACCACCACTGAATCTTCCTAGGTCTTCACATTATATGTAGACTTCTTATGGTCCTACTAGTTTGCTGATGGGGCTTCGTCCCCAAAGCCACCAGTAACCGCATGTGAATTGACACTTACCTTTCTTGGCCACTTTAGATCTTCCGAATTTTTCAAGGATTTTAAATGATCCAATTCGTCACTCTCCCCAATGGCCTTCTATACCAGCCAAGATACCATCGGACATCCCTAAATTCGACGAAAAATAAGGAGAGGACCTGAACAATCACGTCATGACTTTTCACCTCTGTTGCTCATCCAACTCATTGATGGATGACTCTACTCATTTACGTCTTTTTCAACGAACCCTCACAGGTTCTGCTGCGAAGTGGTATATAGAATTACCACAAGGTTTCTTGGCTGACTTCAACACCATAGCTATGGCTTTCCTCACCCACTACCAGTTACCAATCCATTATGAAACGGGGACCAAGATTTTGAGTTCTTTCAAACAAAACAAAGCCACTCATATATCCAATCACATTCATGAATGGCGACGGAGATGACGTCTCATCAAACTTGAACTCCCCGATCAGTTTCTAGCAGAGTGATTCACAAAATCATTTGTGAACAACATCGATCGTGACATCGCCATGGGTGGAGTGGTCATGGAATAGCATGCCATAAGTCGTGCTCAATACCTTGACCTCGTTTACTCACAAACAGGTACCCTTTATGACTTACTACCTGATGCACCTCATCCTTCTACTTATGCCACTTCAACTACTCCAGCTACTTCTCATGTAGCCGATGGTGTGATTGGAACTTTCCATGCCCAGCCACATTCTTCCTCAAGCACCAACCCTAAACCTTCTTCTTCTAATGTTCAAAATGCTCTGTCTCCTGCCCCTCCCACCGACAAGACTTCTGAGGTAAATGCTATTCAATTTACCCCAGCTGGTAAAAAAAAATCCAAAAAGGGAAGTGGTAAGAATAAGGAGGACAAAAATACTTCTCAAACAGAGAGAATGATGCAGGAGCATCGCCCATGACAAGCGAGCCAGCATGGAAGACAATGAACAACTGGACAAGTCCAGCTGAAACCTTTTGAATTCTCATTCAAGATGATGCACCAATGTATAAATGATTCATTTATGGAAAGCGCCTTGGTATATTGTATCAGACCTCGAGCCTTACGCTCTTTTCTAAAGTAGATAGTCAGCATTTAATAGATTTAATGCTGGTAGATAGGATGTTTTAATTCTAGATTTGATAGTTAGAGTCTGAGAGGGAAACGGATATAGACACCCTCATTGTATATTTGTAACATTATCAATTAAGAATTCATGAGAAGAGAGAGAAAGCAGAGAATATTGTGTGAAGAACACCCATGTACAGGAATTTGAATTAATAGAAGGAAGCTTTAATTCAAACTCATGGTTTGTGTTGTTTTCTCTGTGTGTTGATGTTATGCTCAGGAATGTTTGTTCTCTTGTTATGCATTTTCTTTGTATATGTTGTGCATGTGATTTCATGTTTCAAACTGAAGTCTGAAGGGGAGATGGAATAAGTTTCAATTGTTTCTCTATCTGAGCCAGGAGATTCCTGCAAGGTGTGCAGTCAAATTCATCTGTAAGGAGTGCGTTGATGAAGGCTCAGTAGTTGAAATCTTGTTCTCATTCACCCAGAAGTAGAAGTCATTTATTGAAGCTGTGCAAGGAGTGTGCAGGCCGAAGAAGAAGTCTCAGTTGTTAATCTTAGCAAACGAGATTGAAGATTTCTGCTGCAGGAGTTGCGCAGAGTCGAAGAAGTTTGAACACTTGAAATGTTTACAGGGTTGTCGCAAGGAGTGCGTGCACATTCCTATGAAGGAAGCAGAGTGGAAAATCTCAGGAGGTATAGTACCTTTGTGGTATAGTTGAAAGAGATCCTAGGAGTTTTGGGTCGAGGAAATTTCAAGCAGGAGATGCAAGTGCAAGTGCTCGAGGATAAGTTCTGAGAGAGGAACGTTAGTCTTCTGAAAGAATCCTCGAGCAGGAGGAATCGACGGTCAGGATTCAGAGAAGAAAACAATGAAATCCCGTCAGCTGTTAGATCTTGAGGAGATGCGCACGGTTTAAACCTTAGCGTACAATGAAGGAGCCAGGGGCTCATCAGGATTCGGCTCATCGTGCAATCGGAGTTTCCAGAGTCCTAGAACTCTCGCACGAAGGAATCGCGATTAGTGATTCTCCGAGAGGATCAGAGTCATTGATAACAATAGGGACATGTGGCACGAGATCCCGGAGGGTCGAGGTTCGGAATTTTGGGGTTTCCACACAAAACAGAACCACTGCATTTGAAATCGCGATTCTGCGACACCCGATAGAGTGGAGAAGGAAGCGATGACGTGGAGGAGAAGACTCGCGCATGCATCGGAATTTGGTATTTTGGGATTCTCAGTGAAGATAAACTCACGATAGGAGAAGTCACAAAATCTAAAAACATGATGGCCCCACAACCATAGCATTGAAGTGGAGGACAGGTGTCATCACTCTTCGGGGATCGGGACTTGGAAGAGTCAGTGAATTTGTGCAGCAGGAATCGTGATCTAGTGAAACGCGATTTCACGATCACCACAGGAGTGGGCCATAGGTGCCAGAGCATAGGACAGGTGTCAGAAGGTCCAGTCTTATCGGGAGTTAGTGCCAGGTAGCATCGGAGATTGGAGTATCGGAGATCCTGAGGATGTAAGTGCTACGCTTAGTTTCATGAAGTCGAAAACTCCGATAGGAGGAAAGGACCGTGGTCTAGTAAACCAACAGGTCACATGTAAGAAGATTTAGTCAGAGGAGCTAAAGGGTGTAGTGGTACCATTGAATATCGACAGTCGGGGATTCGTGAGAGAAGTGACTCACGACAGCATGAGTTTCGATTTCCCGATGGGGTAATTCCCGATAAGAAGCAGGAAGCCTTGGGCGAATAGTCATCGGGGTTCAGGGATTTATAAGACCCGATTCTGTAAGTTCAAGACTCGCGATCACACGAAGTCCGAGTTCCCGATAGTCTAAGGGAAGATCATAAAGAGCATTCTGTGGGTGTGAAAACTACCGATAAAGGGGTTTTGGAGAGCATTTTAGCTCTTCGGGTCGAGGAAAGAGAAGGTCCTGGTGGGAGTGGATGTGTCGATGGCACGTTTGCGTCAGAGTGGTATCAGATCTTGTATCTTGTATGTATATTTCAGGCAAGAGGAGTGAAGAAAAGGAAAACACTCTAATACACAACAGAGTGGTATCAGAGCGAGAAAGTTCTCTGTTTCATGTAGCAGAGAAGAAAGGGAAAATTTCACCATGCCATCGAGGAGGGAAAGACAAGTACATAATACAAAAATGGAAAGGAAGATATGTGATCTCTGAGCAAGATTAGAAGATATGGAAGGAGCACAGAGATGCACATCCAGTGCTAGAGATCCGAGCGACTCCGAAGGCGAAGTTGAAGCTGAGCCACAAGGAGAAGTTGCAGTCGAAGATGTAGCCAACGAGCGATTAATTAAAGCTATCGCCCGGATGAGTTCCAAGACAAAAATGGACATTCCAGCTTATGAAGGAAGTCTAGATGCAGAAGATATTTTAGATTGGATTAGAGATCTTGACACCTACTTCGATTATGAGTATATCGAAGAGGATAAGAAGGTTAGGCATGCTGTCACCCGACTGAACGGACACGCAGCATTATGGTGGGACGAGCTTCAAGCAGACAGACATTCCAAAGGTTAGAAAAAGATCAAAAGCTAGGATCGAATGATTGCAAAGATGAAGGAAAAATTCATCCCAAGGGATTACCAAATCACACTGTTCAAGAGGATGCAGAACCTGAGACATAAGTTGATGACAGTGAAGGAGTACACTGAGGAATTCTACAAGCTCAATATCAGAGCAGGTCATCGGGAGAGCAATGATGAAAAAGTTGCCAGGTATATGAATGGCTTGAGATATGATATCCAAGATGAGATGAGTATGATAACCATCAGAACGGTGGAGGATGCGTATCAGATGGCATTGAAAGCTGAAGAAAAGCTAAGTCGTAAGCCAACACAGCGAGGCCGAGGTAGGATCCAACCAAAAGATAAGTCAGTTGCTCAAGATGGGTTCCAAAAATCTAAGGACAACTGGAAAAAGCCTCAGACTAGAACATAAAGAGGTGGAAGTTCACAGCGAGGCCAGCACGCTGAACAACGAAGGCAACAGACAGAACAGAGCAGAGGATACGCTGATAACAACACATTTCCTCATACCATAGGTAGAGGAAGAGGTAGAGGTGGAGTCATCACATGCTTCACGTGTGGAAAGGATGGACATAAAGTAGTTGACTGTCCATATAGGAAAAAGGATAGAGGAGAAGCTCACACCGCTGAGGCACAGAGGCGAAATGCTGAAGCAGAAGACGCAGAAGACGAAAGGTCGCTGATGATGCGTAAGGTTCTCTTAACACCCGAGAAGGAGGTGGAGGACACGGCTCAAAGAAATAGATTGTTCAGAACCACATGAAAGACCAAAGACAGGAAATGAAAGGTTATTGTGGACAGTGGAAGCACAAACAATCTTGTTTCAACTGAGATGGTGGAGAAACTGGAGTTGGAAATGACTGATTATCCAAGTCCATACAAAGTCTCATGGCTACAGAAGGGACATCAGGTAAATGTCACTAAACAATGCTTAGTGGACATTAAGATAGGAGGATACAATGATAAAATACTCTGTGATGTTATTCCTATGGATGTATGTCATTTATTGCTAGGCAAACCATGGGAATATGACAAGAACGTAGTTCATGACGGGAAGATGAATATGTATACTTTGGAGAAGAATGGAAGAACACATATGCTACTTCCAATTAAAGAAAAAGGAGTAAATCCAGAGCCGAGGAATACTGTACTTCTCATGAGTGGGAAGGAACTTCTAGCGGAAGTTAAGAAGAAGGAAGATCCACAGTTCTCTATGGTCAAGAAACCAAGATTTGTTTTGACTAGCACAAGAGTGGATGACTTGCCGGAAGAAATTCAGGAACTGCTGGGAGAGTTCGCTGATATTGTGGTAGAAGAATTACCTCATTCGTTGCCACCAGTGAGGAGTGTGAGTCACCATATAGACCTTATACCAGGAGCCAGTTTGCCAAATAAAGCTGCATATAGGTTGACACCGCAAGAAAATGAAGAAGTCAAAAGGCAAGTGCAGGAACTATTGGACAAAGGACTGATCAAGGAAAGTTTAAGTCTATGTGTCGTTCCAACGGTACTGAGTCCAAAGAAAGATGGAGGTTGGAGAATGTGTACAGACTCCAGAGCCATTAACAAAATAACCATCAGGTAGAGGTTTCCATTGCCACGGATGGATGACTTGATGGACTGTTTAAGTGGAGCCAAATTTTTTTCAAAGGTTGATTTGAAAAGCGGATACCATCAGATTCGCATGAGGGAAGGCGATGAATGGAAGATAGCCTTCAAAACCAACGAAGGGTTGTATGAATGGCTAGTCATGCCATTTGGCTTGAAAAATGCGCCGAGTACTTTTATGAGGCTAATGAATGAAGTGCTGAAGGAATTCATTGGTAAGTTTGTCATTGTTTATCTAGATGACATATTGATTTTCAGCAAATCAAAAGAAGAACATCTGAAGCATTTAGCTGTAGTAATGAGGAAGCTACAGCAAGAGAAGCTGTTGGTCAACATGAGGAAATCTTCATTTATGAAGACATAACTCATTTCCTTGGGGTTTGTCATATCGGAAAATGAATTAAAGATGGATCCAAGTAAGGTGGAGGTAATTAAAAATTGGCCATCACCAAGAAATATCTTCAAGGTGAGAAGTTTTCATGGACTGGCTAGTTTCTACCGAAAATTCATTAGGAATTTCAGTGGAATTAGCGTAGCAATGATGGAAACTGTCAAGAAAAGACATAAATATTTTCATTGGACTGAAGAGGCAGAGAAGAGCTTCAATCTGTTGAAGCGAAAAATCACAAAACAACCGGTTTTGGTGTTGCCGGATTTTACTAAGGTGTTCTAAGTAAAATGTGATGCAAGTGGCTTTGCCATAGGAGCGGTCTTGAGCCAAGAGGATATACCAATTGCATATTTCAATGAGAAGCTGGATGAGGCCAAAGTAAAGTACTCCACATATGATAAAGAATTTTATGCTATCATACAAGCACTGAAGAAGTGGAGGCATTATTTAATCCTGAAAGAATTTGTCTTGTATAGTGATAATCATGCACTAAAGTTTGTGACTCAACGAGAGAAGTTGAATCAGAAACATGCTAAATGGGTAGAGTATATGCAGAATTTTACATTTTTAATTAAACACATTTCAGGTACTTCTAACAAAGTGGCTGATGCTTTGAGCAGGAAGTGTTTGTTGCTACAGGAGTTCCGAGTCAAAACATTGGGTTTTGAAAACCTTAAGGACATATATGCAGGTGATGCAGATTTTGCAGAAGCATATGAGGTAGCTGAGAATCTAGTTCTCAAAGATAGAAGCCCATGGATGGATTACATGATTCAAAATGGATTATTGTTCAGAGGAAACCAACTATGTATTCCAAATTTCTCCATGAGAGAGAATCTGTTAAAAGAAAAGCACAATGGAGGACTGGCAGGACATTTTGGCCACGATAAGACATTTGCAAAGCTGAGCGAAGCATACTTTTGGCCAGGGATGTGGTCAGAAGTCAAGAAGTTTGTTGAAAGATGTAGAATTTTCCAGCATTCAAAGGGTAGGAAGCAGAATGCGGGATTCTACCAATCATTACCCATACCCGAGAGGCCATGGGATGAAATCAGAATGGATTTTGTACTAGGATTACTGAGGATGAAAAGAATACATGATTCAATATTTGTGGTGGTTGATAGGTTTTCAAAAATGGCACATTTTATTCCATGCCAGAAGACCAGTGATGCGAGTCATATCGCAAACTTGTTTTTCAAGGAGATCGTTAGTCTTCATGGTTTACCCAGAAGCATAGTATCAGACAGGGATACAAAATTCATTGGACATTTCTAGAGGATACTATGGAAGAATATGGGAACTAACTTGATATTTAGTTCAGCCTACCATCCTCAGATAGATGGGAAAACAAAGGTGGTAAATAGAAGTCTGGGAGGTTTATTAAGAAGCTTGGTGACAGAGCACCACAACAGCTGGGACAATGTGTTGCCACAGACAGAGTTTGCTTACAACGATTCAGTGAACAGGAGCACAGGAAAAAGTCCATTTAAGATTGTATACGACAGGAAGCCGAGAGGAGTATCCGAATTGAGGGATTCAGAGCAGATAATGACTAAGAGTGCAAGCGCTGAAGAATTCACAGAGGCGATGGAAGAACATCACAGCAGGGTGAAGCAGCAATTGCTGGAATCAAACTAGGAATATAATCACAGAGCGGATCAACATTGGAGACAACTTCAGTTTGAAGTTGGTGATCTAGTTCTAGCACATCTGAGGAAGGAAAGGTTCCCGAGAGGAACATATAACAAGATGAAAATGAAGAAAATTGGGCCATGCAGCGTCCTAAAGAAATTGGGAGAAAATGCTTATGAGATTGAGTTGCTAGATGAGATTGGAATATCTCTGAAATTCAATGTCTCAGACTTATATCCCTATAAGGCTGAGGAAGCAGGAGCTGGAAGTGATGGACAGCCAGAAATCCAGTGGCAAAAGCAGATGCCGATTGTAGAGAAGCTACAGATGGAGTGTATACTTGACAAGAGAGTGAGCAAAAGGACCAGGCGGAAGCAATACTTCAAGTATCTGGTCAAATGGAAGGGCCATCTAGTGGAAGATGCCAGTTGGGAGACAGAAGTAGAGATTCAAAAGCATGGACAGGAGTCCATGAAAGTTTTCAAACCGAGGAGTATGATGCAGGAGCATCGCCCATGACAAGCGAGCCAGCATGGAAGACAATGAACAGCTGGACAAGTCTAGTCGAAACTTTTTGAATTCTCATTCAAGATGATGTGCCAATGTATAAATGATGCATTTATGGAAAGCGCCTTGGTATATTGTATCAAACCTCGAGCCATACACTCTTGTCTGAAGTAGATAGTCGACATTTAATAGATTTAATGCTGGTAGATAGGATGTTTTAATTCTAGATTTGATAGTTAGAGTCAGAGAGGGAAACAGATATAGACACCCTCATTGTATCTTTGTAACATTATCAATCAATCATTCAGGAGAAGAGAGAGCAAGCAGAGAATATTGTGTGAAGAACACCCATGTACAGGCATTTGAATTAATAGAAAGAAGCTTTAATTCAAACTCATGGTTTGTGTTGTTTTCTCTGTGTGTTGATGTTATGCTCAGGAATTTTTGTTCTCTTGTTATGCATTTGCTTTGTATATGCTATGCATGTGATTTCATGTTTCAAACTGAAGTCTGAAGGGGAGATGGAATGAGTTTCAATTATTTCTCTATCTAAGCCAGGATATTCCTGCAAGGTGTGCAGTCGAATTCGTCCGCAAGGAGTGCGTTGATGAAGGCTCAGTAGTTGAACTCTTGTTCTCATTCACCCAAAAGTAGAAGTTGTTTATTGAATCCGTGCAAGGAGTGTGAAGGCCGAAGAAGAAGTCTCAGTTGTTAATCTAAGGAAACGAGATTGAATATTTCAGCTGCAGGAGTTGCATAGAGTCGACGAAGTTCGAAAACTTGAAGTGTTTACAGGGTTGCTGCAAGGAGTGCGTGCAAATTCCTCTGAAGGAAGCAGAGTGGAAAAGATTAGGAGGTATAGTACTTTCATGGTATAGTTGAAAGAGAGCCCAGGAGCTTTGGGTCGAGGAAAGTTTGAGTAGGAGATGGAAGTGCAAGTGTCCGAGGATAAGTTCTGAGAGAGGAACTTTAGTCTTCTGAAGGAATCCTCGAGCAAGAGGAATCGACGGTCAGGATTCGCAAAAGAAAACAACGAAATCCCATCAGCTGTTAGATCTTGAGTAGATGCACATGGTTTAAACCTTAGCATGTACGGAAGGAGCCAGAGGCTCATCGGGATTCGTCTCATCATGGAATCGAAGTTTCTAGAGTCGTAGAACTCTCGCAGGAAGGAATCGCGATTAGCAATTCTCCCAGAGGATCAGAGTCGTTGATCACAACAAGGACACATGGCACGAGATCTCGGAGGGTCAGGGTTTGGCATTTTGGGATTTCCGCACATAGCAGAACCATTGCATTTGAAATCGCGATTCCATGATACCCGATAGAGTGGAGAAGGAAGCGGTGACGTGGACGAGAAGACTCGCGTGTGCATTGGAGTTCGATATTTCGGGATTCTCGGTGACGAGAAACTCACGACAGGAGAAGTCCCGAAATCCCAAAACACGATGGTCCCACAACCAGAGCATTGAAGTGGAGGACAGGTGTCATCTCTCTTCGAGGATCGGGACTTGGAAGAGTCAGTGAATTTGTGCAGCAGGAATCGCAATCTAGCGAAACACGATTTCTCGATCACCACAGGAGTGGGCCATAGGTTCCAGAGGACAAAACAGGTGTCAGAAGGTCCAGTCTTTCCAGGAGTTAGTTCCAGGTAGCATTGGAGATCGGAGGATCGAAGATCCTGAGGACGTAAGTGCTACGCTCAGTTTCATGAAGTCCGAAACTCCGATAGGAGGAAAGGACCGTGGTCTAGTAAACCAACAGGTCACATGTAAGAAGATTTATTCAGAGGAGCTAAAGGGTGTAGTAGTACCATCGGAGATTGGGAGTCAGGGATTCGTGAGAGCAGTGACTCACGACAGCATGAAGTCATGGGAGAATAGTCATCGGGGTTTGGGGATTTATAAGACCCGATTCCATAAGTTCAAGACTCGCGATCACGCGAAGTCTGAGCTCCCGATAGCCCAAGGGAAGATCATAAAGAGCATTTTGTGGGTGTGAAAACTCCCGATAAAGGCATTTTGGAGAGCATTTTAGCTCTTCGGGCCGAGGAAAGAGAAGGTCCTGGTGGGAGCGGACGTGCCGGTGGCGTGTTTGCGTTAGAGAACAAAAACTCCACTTATTGATGATAGGGATAAGCGCAAACCTTGATACCCTTGTCTTATCTATGGTGATGATCACTACATGAAGGATTGCCCACGATGCGCCGAGGTCACTAAAATCCTTCAAGGAGACCCAAAACCACCTGCTCCGACCATTTTGTCCCAACCCTTCCCGTCTCAAAAATAGGCTCAATTGGTCATTCATGACCAACCCTCACCTTCTACTACATCCTATGTATTTATGTGTACTGGCGATTCAAAGCAGAACGATATTGCACTCACCACTCGAGCCAAAGATTATTCTCCCTCTAAAGAAAAGGTTGATGACCTACCTCCTTCATTGGTACAACCCTTTCCCATGACTCCACCTACCAATGGTCCTCTTCATCTCGAACAATTGAGCCTCGACATAGTTCTTCAACCCCCCCAAAGGGCGTCGTTCAAAAATTATTTTTCAATCCTCATGCTTGTGCTGCCCAGAACTACAACATTGTTGAATATCTTGCCCAAGCACTTTCTGCGATGTCACCCCTCAAAGTCCTTCGAAGTTGTCCCACACAATGGAAGGAATTTTTGAAATCTATCGATGGAATCGACCTGACGGATACAAATTGAATAATTTTTGACTTGGAAGATCACATTCCAAGGTTACCCCCTCAACTCGCGTTCCATATCCAAGTGATTGTCTCTGACAAAAAAATTTGACAAACCATTATCGAAGAGGGTGCCTCGATGTGTGTCATGTCTCTTACTTGCTAGAAATCCATTGGCTCTCCCTCTTTGAATGAATCCCAGAACACTCTCAAAGCCTTCAATGGCTCCATTTTTAAGCCCTACAGTGTCCTTCCTTCATTGCCCATCATGTTAGAAGGCAAAACGATCCAAGTCGAAGTGGAAGTCTTTGACACTCCCCTCGATTACAATCTTCTTCTTGGACGCAGGTGGATTGATTCCATGCACGTAGTTGTGTCAACCCTTTTTCGTGTGGTACATTTCCCACATCAAGGGAAGGTGGTCACCATCGACCAATTAGCCTTCTTTAACTCTGATACCCGTACTGGCAATGTACCGTTCATCGCTAAAACCCCACTGAGTTATGAGAACGTCGATGTAGGACTTCTCAAAGATTCTTCGTTAATGGGTACTTTCCCCATTCCCCCACCCAATGTTCCACGCTCGTCCATTGCTTCAATCAACATGATATCCACCTCAATTCACAGAATTCTTGCGTCTCATGACCCATGGATAGTACCTAACCCTAGAGATCATCTTCGTTACGACGATGAAATGCTGTTAAGTCCGGTCGAATGCACCTATCAGGACATTCAATCGGCAACCCTTTCTACCCCCTCTCTTGGTGATTTATCTCCAGATCCCTTCCATGTCATTTTTCCCACAAACGAGATGATCATGTCTATCATGGAGGACACCCTTTAGGATGATGGACATCATCATTCCATCCTCTTTCTGGAGAAACATACCATTGAGAACTACCAACGGATCTCAACCCAATCGATCGTTGTCGTCATCTCAACTATTCCTGAGTCCACAAATGATGTGTTTTCCAAAGGAAACTTAAGCAATGTCTCGCCCACTAATCCCCTTGACATATCCATCAAACCTGGAATCGTCGAAAATGTCCATATCAGAGCTTCGTGTTCCCCTAACAAAATCATCACCTACACGTCCCTTTTCAAAGAGTTTCATGACATCTTTGCCTGGAGCTACGAAGAAATGTCGGGTATCGACCCTGACATTGTGATACATGAGATGAAGACATACCCCGATGCTAAACCTTTCCGACAACGCCTTCGTCCAGTTCACCCACGTAAAGCGGCTGCTATCAAGCTCAAAGTCAAGAAACTTCTCAAAGCTGGCTTTATTTACCCGGTGGCCCTCACTGACTGGGTTTCCAATCTTGTCCCGATCGACAAGAAACAAGGCACAATCCGTGTATGCATTGATTATAGGGATATCAACAAAGCTTGTCCCAAACACAACTTTCCTACCCCCTTCATCGATCACACTGTCGACGATTGCATCGACAGTGAAATCTTCTCTCTGATGGATGGTTTCTCCGGGTATAATCAAATCAACATTGTTCCTAAGGATCAACATAAGACTTCTTTTATTTGTCCTTGGGGTACTTTTTCCTATCAGAAACTCCCCTTCGGTCTCAACAACACTGGCGTGAATTTTCAACGCGCTATGTCTTATGTTTTCCATGATATCAAGCACATCGTGCAACCATATCTGGATGATTTACCCACTCACTCAATGCGCCAAGTCGATCATCCAACCCACCTCTGAGCCATTTTCATCCACTATTAGTTTTATCGTATACGTTTAAATCCTCATAAGTGTGTTTTCTATGTGGAATCCACCCTCCTCCTTCTGCACTTCGCTAGTTACAAAGTTTGCAGGGGAAAGCAAACTTTCTTTGTCTTTTTATCCCAAATTATGCCAAGATAACTCATGGATTTACGTGGATCCTCAAAAAGGAGTTTGAGTTCATATGGGATACCATCGCAAACAATGGTTTTGAAGCTTTGAAATTGTCCCTAACACGTGCTCCACTTCTTTTTCCCCCCGATTACAGTCGCGATTATTTCCAAGAGGACGATGCTAATGACGAACATGTTATCTATTACTTGAGTTGAATTCTAATGCCTACCGAAACCAAGTATTTACATGTCAAAAAACTGGCCTTGGAAACCGTCCAGGCCGTCCAATGCTTCCGACACTATATCCTCTCTCGCAAGACTACAATGATTTCTACCTACAACCCTATGCAACACATTCTCACATGTCAATTTCTAGGGGGAAAATACTCCAAATGGATTGTGATACTCCAGGAGTTTGACATGGAATTTGAACATGCCAAGTCCAAGAAGTCCTTAGTGTTTGCTGACTTGATATGCGACTTTTCCTATTCTTAAACGAAAAATGTAGCCACTGATTCATTACCTGATGAATGCCTTTTCCTCATCATCTCTGATGATCTTTGGTATGGCAATATCATCATATATCTCCAAACCCAGACTTTTCGGCCAACTTTGTCTAGTATTGAATGACGTCGAATACGATACCAAGCCCATCAATATATTATCCTCAGGGATACTCTTTATCGTCGAGAGATTGACTCCATTTTTCGACGCTGCCTAACGTTCGACAAAGTCGAGAAAGCTCTGAATGACTGCCATTCTGGAGCCTATGGTGGTCATATGTCTGGGTATTCTACTGCCCAGAAGATCTTACGACCAAGGTATTTTTGGCCTTCTTTATTCAACGACTGCATAATCATCGTTCAAAAATGCCATGCTTGCCAGACCTATAATCACAAGATATGGTCACATCCTGCTCCTCTTCACCCTGTGGTCTCCATTGGTCCCTTTGCGAAATGAGGCATCGATTTCATGACATGTCAGCCCCACTTAGCTGGGGGGCATGGATACATTATTGTAGCCGTAGATTACTTTATCAAATGGGTCGAGGTGATGCCGACATTTGATAACACTGGAAAGACTGCAACATTATTCATTTTTTATCACATCATAGCTCATTTTGGTGTTCCCCAGGCTATCTTCACTGATCATGGTAGCCACTTTAGAAACTTCATGATGTCCGAACTTACTGAAAAGTTGGGTCTTCATCATGAAAACTCAACTCCCTATTACCCACAAGCCAACGGCCAAGTCGAAGCAATTAACAAAGTTATCATAACTATGCTCCGACGAATGATAGGGATTCACAAAACAAGTTGGCACACAATATTGTTTTCGGCATTGTGGGCTTACCGAAAATCCGTCAAGTCCACTACTGGGTTTACACCTTTCTGGTTAGTGTATGGTTTGGAATCCATTCTCCTGATTGAATGCGAGATACCCTCTTTAAAACTAGTTGTTGAACTCCTACCAAACACTTCTATTGAGGAACAAAGTCTATTGTATCTTATGCGATTAGACGAAACTCGACACGATGCTACCCTAGTCATAGAAGCTCAGAAAAAACGTGTCAAGGCCAAATACAACAAACATGTCAAGCCTCACATTTTCTCCGAAGGAGATCTCGTTCTCCTCTATGAACAAGATTGAGATATGCTAGGAGCTGAAAAATTCAAAGCCATGTGGCGAGGTCCTTATATCGTTAGACGAGTGTTGGAAAAAGGGGCTTATGAGTTAGTATATTACGATGGTATCCCTTTGAGTGAACCCAGAAATGAGTTGTACTTGAAGAAGTACTATGCATAAGATCACCTATGCACGAGTACCTGTATTTTTATTGTATCATACTTCTTGTGTGTTATTGTATCTTTCTTTTGTCGTTATCTAGTCTCTGCCCTTATGTGACGTTGTGTTTTATTTCCAAATGTCAGAGTCTTTGCTACCCTGCATTGGCTTCGCTGATTGGGCTAGCCGTAGTACTCGGAACCTTGCTTCTACTGCATGGGTAATTTACGCCCCTATAAACGAACTTGTCTCCTTACGAGGCGTGTGTCTCGGCTGTGTGACCAACAATATTTTAGAGTATAGCACCGTTATCGAATTGTTGATTGATGCTATCTCATTCGGAATCTGTCATTTGGTTGTGCGAATCAATTTGAAGCTTGTAGTACTACAGTTAAGTAATGTCTATACTATTTGAATTCCTACTTTGTTACGGATGTATTTGCAAATTTTCCTCATGGAACGTTATTTTGATTATATTGAATATCAACATATTCCTAGATGTCTAAATACATTAACTGATGCATTGGCTAACTATGTATTAGACAAACATTTGGATCATTTATAAATCAATCAACATCAATTTTCACACAACACAAGATAAACTGGTAGAAGTCGTATGTATATATAACGATCAAAAGAGTTTTTACAAAAAAGTTATGTCCGAGGACCAAAATTTCAAAATCTGAAGCTCATAGCTTCTACAAAATGATGTCATGGATGATGTTTACGGTAACACATGACTACTCGAGCAACCCTATGAAGCAGTCAGCCAATGGACTCTGACACTCCTACTGTATGATGTTGATAACATCGTGGAACCTCTCCAAGGGGCATGTCTGGAATGTTTGCTATCAAGCCCTCTAGGTTTTGTTGCATCGCTTCATAATCTTTGGCATCCCATTGTGGCACTGGCACCACCTCTCCTCGCCACTGAATAGGAGAAGTAACAGGAGGTCGGTAAGGTCCCACGTCTGTGTCATCAAAAAATAATTTTGTATTTAGACCTTGGATGAACATATAAAAACATTTGCATATGATAAAATTCACAAAAACATTTAAAAAGAAAAAATGTGTACTTCTTACCAAGTTCCCCCCACTAAGCACCCTCAAGCAGGACCAATTTTGTATCTCCTTGGAAATCCAACCCGGCATAAGCATAATCATTGACCATCAACATCTATCGTCGTAACTAGTCAAAGAAGGTATCATTATATTTGATAATTGGTCCAACCACATGCCGGGCCATGAGCTGACACCACCTCACCATTCTTGGATTTGTTGGAGCCGGTAAATCCCACTCAACCTAAAGCCTTAGTAAAGGAACCCTCTCAAGAAATAAGGACACCAACAAAGACCCGTACCCAAATTGCTTCAGGTTGCCTTGCCTGCATTTGGTCAACTGCCTCTTCATGCTCTGAAGCACTGCATCTGCCTAGTTAAAAAACTGAGGCTCAATACACTCTATGGCATACTGAAAGTAGCTCTGGAGAGCCATGTGAGGAGAAACTCTCCCAGCCATATGAGCAATGGTGAAAAAAATAGTGCGGGGTGTCAAATCCCACACTCCCTAAATGGCTACTTTCCCTTTGCTCCTCTCTGTCTCTAGAACATAGTGTAAGTGGCAGTACTCACTCATGGGCAGCCCACCACCTCTACTACCAGTCAGGCTCGCATGGTACCCACACCGTGACAGTCCTATCAAGAAGTAAATGTCCTCAATATCCAAGGACAATGTGTGGACCCCCACATGGAATACTTGCTAGTCGAGATCCCACATATGCACAAGGTACTCCAATAACCTGACTTGGGTCCTCATGCCTGGGATACGAAAGAATTTCAAAAGACTATAGTTTCATAAAGTGGAAACGATGGCTGGATGATTTCTAGCAATGGCATCATCTTCTTCATGCTCCCTTTCACGCCATTCCAGAACCATGGTGATGGCCAAATACCTACATAAGAAGCACAAGAAGAAAGTTAATTACTCTATTCAACACTTCGTATCTTTTCAATGAGCAAAACTTAAAAAATTGTTACACTTTGCGGTTCTCATAGGTGCCCTTTAGGCACAGTGTGAGGTTCTCACAGGTCCCTTTGGGGTCACCTGCGAGAATGAGGCATTCTCATAGGTCCCGTGTGGCTCACCTGTGAGAATGGCTGAGCACGACTTTAACCCCCAAAACCAACTCAAAACTGTGTTTTTTGCCAATGAAAATGAAAAATTAAACCATGAAAAGGTAGAGGACAAAGAGCTTACCTCACTGCCACAAATAGTTCGTCGAATGGATGCTCGTAACTCCCACAATCAAGTGTCGAAATTCAAGGGTAAAAGAGGGGTTTTTGGGCTCAAATATTGGTAAAGTCAAAATGGTTATGGTTAAAAGGACTTTTACCTCTTTTATATTTACTTTTACCATTTGTTTGGATTTTATAATTGTTTATTTATTAAAACCTAATACCTAATTCCCTTTTGAGTACAACTTTTGCAGGCGTAATGACTTCGATGTTCATGCACAGGGATGCAGACATTTTTTCTTCTTCATCGCATATTTTGATTGTTTTTTATGGTTTTTGTACAAAACCTTGAGCACGGTCTTTGTCCATTCTCTCGCTCGAAAATACATGAGAACGTGATCGAGCACACTTTTATCACTTTTTCAGGCTCAACAAGGTTATATGAAAAAGGAACCCCCTTGGAGTGCTCTTTAAGCTCTTTTCAGACTCTCTAAACATGAAAAGATAGCCGAGCGACCTTGCTATTTTTACGCTCGTTAAAGTATTTGAAGAAAGTGTCTGTTGGGTGATAATTTATCTCTTTTTCAATCCCATCAGACTATTTTATGAAAAAGGAACTGAGAGTGTTCTCTTTTAAGTTTTTTTCCAGACTCTATAATCATGAAAAACCTTCGAGTTTTCTATCTTTGGACTCGTTAAACAAACATCGACAGACCCATCATGGGACCGAACCACTCCTTCCTATGGTTCGTTAAACATACTCCGAAGGACTTATTCGAAGGATAATCTTATATCAACAAGCATATGTTATCCTCCTCAAGCTTGCGTAAAAATAAAGAGGAACTCGCTAGAAATGGTGGGGGAAAATTTGGGAAAGGGATATGTTCTCATATTCATATTAATTGGCAGTAAGTGTCGCTCTTGAACATGACACCCCCCTATTCTTTATTTGAAGCCGGTTTGGGAAATCCACTTGTCTCTCAGTCGATTTGCTGCAAGGGCATACCCTGCATCGTCTCTAAGTCAATGCTGCCAAATCATTGGTCGTGTCATTCATATGTTCAAGAGAAGTTCATCTGAAACCTCTATTGAGTCGGCCATCTACAGTTGTCCATTATCTATGTGTTGGCCTTCCTTGTGTCCAATCCAACTTACATCATACTCTATTTTACCTTCAAAATCTGTTACTCATTTCGTGTCATTGATGGGGGATACATCAAGGCCCTCCTGTGATGAGTTTTGTTTCGTCGACTTCTGATCATTATCCGGAAACAAGACCTAGAAATTATTTGGTACCTTGGAACTTGCATGCCTCAACGGTAGGTTTCCTCGCTTTCGAAAATGGGTTTACATCATTGACCCCTGATCGAAAGATTCTTTCAGATGTTCGACCTCAACTCATTCATTCACATTCGAAGGATTGTACTAGTGTACCTTGGGAGTCATTGATATTAATGGTGATTTCCATCGCACTTGTTAACGGTTTTATCAACGACTGGTAATCAAGTGGTTTCTACCATGTTCGACTTCAACAGATGTAATCACATGGTTAGATTCGTACTTTTGGGCGACAAGATTGAAGACCCTGTATATCATCTCTTTGTCCAAGTTGCAATGGAATATGTATAATTTTCAACACATAGATCCACTTTGTATGTCTCGTGGCTATGTCGTCTCAGTTTAATTTTCTTGCATAGATCCATAGTGTATTTGTGGTGGCTATGCTATATTTTGTCATCATGGATCCACAGTGTATGATTGGTGGCCATGACCTATGCTTATAATTTCATCCGTCCATGATCTAAGTATGGGAATGCCTACCTCAAAACTAGTATGATATTCTGCAGATGCTTGGGTGTTCGAAGGTTTGTGATTAGGTGCACTCCTGGTTGCCGAGACACACACGTAGTTTACAAAGTATTTTGACTGTCACTAATTCTAGCCTCATACTTTAGGGGGCATTCTGTTACCCATGATTTTATTCATCTTGATAGTGTATTGATGATGGTGTACTCAGGCTCCTAATAAGAACTTTCTCTTAAGAAAAGTGGCATTCATCTCTTCCCAGAAAACATATTTTTTAAGAGAGTTTGCAGGTTTCTTATATCCTAGGGTGCGAGAATGACCCATTCTCATAGGGTACCTTCAGCTAGGGTGTGAACTTCTCGCACTATGCTACATAGCTAGGATGTGAACTTGTTCTAAAGCTTGGAAAAAGATGAAATCTCGATGGTTCTAGAAGGGAATCTTCTAGAGACTGGGTTGACATTTGAATGGTTATCTTTTTACCGGTTTCCCTGATATTGTGGAATCATTCTTATCCAAGTAACCATCTCACCCTCTCCTATATATTGATGGAATTCTCATGGAAAAGGTTAAGCAATATTCATTGGAGAATTGGTGAAAGAATTGTGTGAAGGACCTAGCTTGAATAGGAGTTTGGAGACTTTAGCAGGTCTATCAAGAGGAATTAGATCTTCTTCATACAAGGATCGAGCAAGTGTGTTTGTTGGAACCAAGACCCATCGAAATGAAGCTTGTGACATCAAGATGATCAGGTTGTATATCCTACTTTCGATTAATATGATACAACATCATGTACTTTTTCCATAAAGTCATTCTTACTTTATTGTGTAATTCCTTGATCATACACATAAGTTGACGATTGAATATATTTTTCTATATTCACTTTGGTTGGTTTGTGTTGTCTTGGTCTTGACCTCACGAGAGAACCGGAGTGAAGCGGGAGCAACAGAGACCCTAGGAAGTGATACAAAGGTATGTTACTTGTTCCTCCCTACTAGCTAATTCAATGGTCATAACTTAGGGAAAGAGTCATGTCCTGTCTTGTTTTGTTCTAGATCCAGGTGGATCTAGGGAGATCTGTTAGTGTCTGCACCTACCGATTAGTCTGAGAATAGTTGTTAATTCTTTGAGAAGGAAATGTTTGCTTATGTAGGAATTTAGAGTTAAGACTTTGGGTTTTGATAACCTCAAATAAATGTATGGGGATGATCCATATTTCAAAGAGACATATGAGGCATTTGAGAATCCAATTCTCAGGGACATAAGCTAATAGATAGAGCACATGATCTAGGATGGACTATTGTTCAAGGGAGATTAGCTATGTATTCCAAAATGCTCCATGTGGGATAATTTGATGAAGAAAAAGCACAACAGAGGATTGGCTAGACACTTCGGCCATGAAAAAACACTCTCAAAGTTGAATGGCTCATATTACTGGCTAGGGATGAGGACAGATGTGAAGCAATTTGTGTTCAGGTACTGAATTTTTCAGCACACAAAGGGACAAAGGCATAACGCAGGGTTATATCAGCCATTACCCATACCCGAAAGGCCCTGGGACATAGTCAACATGGATTTCATACTAGGACTGCCAAGGACATAGAGGGGATATGATTCAATCTTTGTAGTGGTAGACAAATTTTCAAGGATGGCACATTTCATACCATGCCAGAAAACCAGTGATGTAACTCATATTGCGAACCTGTTTTTCAAGGAAGTCATCAGACTTCGCGACTTGCCAAGGAGTATCGTTTCTAATCGAGATGCCAATTTCGTAGGACATTTATGGAGGAACTTATAGAAGAAGCTGAGGATAAAATTGTCTTTTAGTTCAACATATCATCTTTAGACATATGGACAAACAAAGGTCATGAACAAGAGCTTGGGAGATTCGTTAAGGAGCTTAGTGACTGAACACCACAGTCAATGGGATCACATTCTTCCATATAGGAAATTCGCTTACAATGATTCTCTCAATATAAGCATAGGGAAGAGTCCATTCTAAACCGTGTATGGAATGCAACCAAGGGGAGTATCTGAATTGAAAGATTCAGAACAAGATGAATTCAGGACTGATAGTGAAAAGGACTTTGCAGAAGGAATGAAGGAGATTTATAACAGAATCAAGGAGTGATTGCAGAGTTCAAGTGAAGAGTACAAGTGTAGAGAAGATCAATACAGGAGATAAATTCAATTTGAAGTTGGTGATTTGATTCTTGCACATTTGAGGAAGGAAATGTTTCCAAGGGGAACATACAACAAGCTGAAGATGAAGAAAATTGGACCATGCAAGGTCACAAGAAAATTTGGGGCAAATGCGTATGAGATTGAGTTACCCGATGGAGTTGGAATCTCACCGATATTCAATGTCACGGATTTGTACCCTTATAGAGTTGAAGAAGAAGGAGCGAAAGATGAAAAAGAAAAGATTCAATGGAAAAAACAAATGCATGTATCTGAAAAGCCACAGATGGAAAGCATAATTGACAAGAGGATTATCAGAAGGACTAGGAGAAAAGAGTTTTTTGAATACTTGGTCAAGTGGAAAGGACATCTAGATGAAGATGCTAGTTGGGACGATGAATCAACAATTGAAAGACATAGATAGACCATGCAACAATTTTCAAGCGAGGGAGTATGATGCAGGAGCATCGTATAAAGAAAAAGCATGCGCCTAGCCAAAGGGGATAGCTAGACACTCAGATGCAATTAAATACATTTTTTTGAAAACGTTGTGAATTTCAAAATCTGAAACATTAATGTAATGGATGGGAGGAAAGTGCATTAGCATTTATGTATTGAAGATCCAAAATGATTTTGGAGCATATGTTCCGATCCTCGGATGTAATGGGAATTTATGTATGTTTAATGAAAGTAGGTATATTTAAATGATAGCTTAGATAGTTTAGGATATTAGGAGGGAAAATAGACGATAGACATCCTCAACCCTTGTATCATTGTAACAACATAATTCAGAATTGTAAGTTGTAGAGATGCAGAGGAGAATACAAGAGAACAATTTTTTTTATGCAGTTTAGATGTTAATTGCCATGTACAGGAGCACTGGAATTAATAGAAGAAAGATTTGATTCCAAATCTATGTGTTTGTTATGGTTGTTGGAAGCACCTGTTGAATGGTATGTTGCAGGCTAGTTTATATTCTCTGTGTGCATTTTATTTCAATGCCATGTGTGTGTGTATGCTCTAGAATTCAGTGTTGATTGTTTGAATTCTGGATAAGGTGAGAATGAGTTTCAATTGTCACTCTTTATGAGAACTTATGAAAAGAGTGCAGTGGAGGGTTCGCAAGGAGTGCGTTGACCAGGTTCTAAAATTAATCTCAGAACACTCGGAAGGGTTACAATTGTGTTTTTACAGGCCGAAGTGCAAGGTTAGCTTAGATCCATGCAAGGTGTGTGCAAGCTAAGTGAGGTCTTGGATTTTACAAACCCAAGAGGAAGATTGAAAGACTGTTGTTGTAGAGAGTGCAGAGTCATAGTTCCAAAATAACCAAAGTTTATTTGAAAGTTTCCACAAGGAGTGTGTGTAGAGACCCTTTTGGAAGGCTTGATTCGCAAGCGAAAGCTCAGAAGGGATAGAGCCTTTGAAGTGTTCAAAGGGAGACAGAGGTCGAAATCATATTGTGGGAAGTTCAGTTTAGGAGGGAGGATGCCACGACATTTGGGAAGAATTCCTCATGGAGTTGAAACCGGATGGTCTGAATTCTCTATGGAGAACTAGTGAGATCACAAGGACCGTAGGATTTGAAGAAGTTGCAAGGTGGCTAGAGGCTAGAGAAACCCATCACCCAGGAGTCGAGGGTCAACATGAGCCCTAGATCATGACTTACCCCACACCGTTGGATCATTCATGAATTTCGAGTTCATGAGTTTGGAGGACAGGTAAATTCTTGGTCGCTTCAAGTCCTGAGTCGCAAAGTGCCAAAGTTCCATGGGCCGTTGGATATGATAGACCAGTGGTGGGATTAAGACTGAGTGTCTTTCAATAGTCTTAAGCTCAGGAAGGATAGTGACCATCATATCTAGATATAACGAGGGTTATTGGATCGAGGGTGGCACACAGTCGTCGATCTCATCGAGGGAACAATTTCAGAGTCACAGATTTGTAGAGGGAGAGGAATGATTGTTCATTGTTCTCTCAAGGTGTGAAAGCCAAAGACTCATGCAAATAGGTGGCAAGGAGCCACTCTGTAAGCATAGTAAATAGAGGCAACAAGTGGCGTGTGCCTGTCACTTTGGGTGGAGTCAACCTTCATTGACATATCATGTTTCGAGGATTCGCAAGGGAAGAACATGAGAGGTTAGCGCTCCAACTTGCAAAGTCACGAGTTGTGAAAGGTGCTTGCGTGAAGGATTGGTTATGGTCATATTGGAAAAGGGGTTGAAGAGGGGGCTTACACCTTAATCCCATTCATAATTTCATGTTTCAGCTATTACAAAAGGCTGTGGCATTGTAATTGAAATGCCCAACTCGAGAGACCCAAAATCCTTTGCAGGCTTAAACAAGGAGTTCAGTTAACCCTTGTTGTGGTTTAGAGAAGATTCTGTGTGGATATCAGCCTGAGGGCAGGAGGTCTACACCAATATGTGTGGCAAAAACCCTGCCGCAACTTACTGGCACTCCCGTCGTGGCTCGAACTATAGGTTAACGATTACCTAGTTCGAGAATACCCATGATGCCATGAGGGCAGACTGTGACAGTTTCTCACGATGATTGTAAGGGGCCAAAAATAAGGAAGGGGCCTTATTACTTAGAGGCCCTTAGTCTCTTACAAGATCCCTGACAAAGTATTGACTCTAGGGGTTTAACGTATACCAAAGTCAATTAAGAGGCAAGAGTCACCCTTGGAGCATGTAGTGTGTCTTGGAGGGCACGTCGTGCAAGGAAAACAAAAAGAGGCAAGTGGAACCCTTGGAGCACATAGTGCGTCCTGAAGGGCACGTCACGATTTTAACTAGTAAGTGAATAAACCTAGTCAGCCTTAAAATGAATGATGTAATAAGTAAATTTTAATGACTAATTTTTCCCTTAATTGTTGCCAAGCCTATTGAATTAGAAAACTAGGTTTGAGTAGAACCTTAGAACAAAAAAAAAAACTAATTAGATGTATAACCAGATTAAAGTGGAAATTTTAATGTAAGGTTCTTTGTATAAAATTTTAATTCATTAAGGTTCCTTTATAACTAATAAAAGAAATTCAAGCTTTAATTATTAAAGTAAATAAATATATATATATATATATATATATATATATATATATATATATATAATGGAGGATTAAATTCATAAAAAGGGTAAATGGTTGTTTATCTAAACTACTAATTATGAACTTAGTTATTAAAAGGGGAAACTTAAAGAAAACGTTGAATGTCTAACTTAGTAAGGAATCTAGCCCTTAGAACTTTCTATTTATGAACTCAACTAGGAATTAAATAAGGAATAATTCATTTAAGAATTGTAAGGGAATTTTGGGACACCAAGGAGCATTTTTAGGAATTCTAATGGTGGGTGAGGGAAATAAGAGTATTTAATTAATTATTAAAATTGATTTTCTGGTGCAACTAGGGGATCGAGCGACATGTGTATGAGGGAGGTTTTTTGAAATTAATTAAATTAAAAATGAATTTAATGAGAATTTGGGAAACTAATTACTTGAAAACTCTATAAAAGAGATGGCAGAGGAGGAGTATGGATCTTCATTTTGGCTTGTGTAACGTTACACTGCTGAAATTTCATGTTGACTGAACTTTCTGTTGTGGGAGTTGGGATACCTAACTTGGGTAACAAGTGGTAGCTCGACTTTGCGAGGAGAGATGGGTGCTAGAATTCTATGGTATTGTGTGTGTGGCCCCTTTGCAGCTCGGGGCACTCATGGGGAAGAAGAGTACCCCTAGCATTGGTTGGGAGGTACCAGTGAGGTCACATCAGTTGGAAAGAGGGAGATGGATAGATAATGCTAGGGAAAATGACTTCAGAGAATTCACATTTGGATAAGGTACACCTGTTAAGTTTGTTACTTGCAATGAAATTTCATTTACACGTGTTTATTTTTCTGTACTCGGTTGAAGATTTCATTGCCATGAGAGTTCTTGCAAATGAATTCCTACGATAATTGTAACCCACTTGTCTCTTGATTTATTTAGTAAGAACCCTTGCTATCCACTGTATCCTTTATTTATGAGTTACTATGTCTTTGCACGTGGCCAGAATGAGCCCTAGACTCAAAACCTTGCCTGCGTTCTTGTATCTCCTGCTTGCGTTTTCTTTATTCCTGGATTGCGCTTTTATTTCATTATTTGATTCTCCATAGAGAAGATATGGATGGATATTGTGTTTTTATCCTATTTTATGTGATCCTTTAAGTTATTAGTCTATGCGTGAGTAGTCGTCTAGGAGCCGAATTGATGGTCATCACTCCAGTGTTTAAAGACTTAGATTCAATTGCTCTGCTTTCCTGTGCATGGATAATAATTGAAGGATAAATTTTCACCCAACTATCTATCCCTTACTTATCTCTGCACTTTTATCTTATGATTAATCTCTAATCCTTTCGTTTCTGTGAACGAGTATCTTTGCATTTTTTATTGATTCATTGTTGAAAGATTTATCTTTGCATTTATGTGAATGAGTATCTCTTCATTTTGATTGGTAAAATATCTAATCTCTGCGTTTTACCAATGTCTAATATCTGTGTTATATTACTTACCATTGCGTTTTGATTGGTAAAATCTCTAATCTCTGCATTTTACCAATGTCTAATCTTTGCATTTTACCAATGTCCAATCTCTGTGTTATATTACTTACCACTGTGTTTTGATTGGTAAAATATCTAATCTTCTCATTTTACCAATGTCTAATCTTTGCGTTATATTACTTACCACTACATTTTGATTGGTAAAATCTCTGCGTTATATTACTTACCACTGCGAATTTTTACTCTGCAATTTTCTTTTTAGAGAGATAATTACTTGGCATATTACCCAGCCTTCACACCACGATTTTATTGGCACATTAACCAACATTCACACCATGATTTTATTGGAACATTACACAGAATATACACCACGATTTTCTGGGCGAATTACCCCGTATTTACCCAGTGATGTTAACATATTTATCAATATGTTTTAGCAATAGATGTATCAATAAACTTGCTACTAGAAAACGACTTTGATCATTGACAATGATATATATTACACAACAATATCATATTTCACAACGATATCATGATACCCATGTGATATCATATTAAACAACGGTATAATAATGCACAACAATATCCTATTTAACTCAGTGATATCATATTTAACTCAACAATATATATGATTACACAACAATATCATATTTAACTCAACGATATATATGATTACACAACAATATCATATTTAACTCGATGATTTCCCTTAAAATATAATTGTTAGACAATGATATTGTTAGATAGAGATATAATTGTTAGATAGAGAATTCCATAAATTTTTCTTTGATGAATAATCTCGGATCTCTGAACTCTGCAATTTCTGGACTACTATTTTTAACTGACAAAAAATGATGTATATTCTAAGATGATGCGATTTCATTTTTGTATAGTCTAACATTTGAAAGTATCTATTTTGTAGGTAATAAAAATTGTGCATTTCGTCTTTTCCTATGTTGTTTGAAACATTTGTCATTGAAACAAAAATAGTTTCTTTTTATTTTCTTCCAGTAATAGTCTTTTACATTTCATCACGTCTTAAAGTTATTTAAACGTTGGCCAGAAATCTCTGAAATGAATTTTCACTTGAAAATCGAGATTGAAGCAATTTTCCTAACAAATTGTTTTACTCATACTTCATCAAATTTATCGTCATTCTATCTCTTTAGTAGTAATTTAAATGAATGTAGGACATATCAGTTTAAAAAAAAGATATGGTTTCAATGATGGTCGTGAGCCATACTGCTATTAGATTATTTTTTTTTATATGTCAGTGGTTTTATTATATGACTTATGACTTATGAATTATGAAAACAGTAGATTAATTATTTTCTTTATAGCAATTGTTCATTCAGTCTTTTTAAATTCTTCCACAATAGATTAGATGTTGCGATAGTAATAGATTAATGGCATAATTTCTTGGGTAATATATTACTTGATTAATTGAAATGATAATAGTTCACTCATTCGAACTTACACATAATGATTAACAGTTAATGGTTTATGGTTTATTGTTTTAATAGTTTAATATCTTTCTCAACATTAATGGTTGAGTGTTTAATAAGTTTTATTAATAAAACAATTGATAGTTTAACAGTTAATTGGTTACTATGCGCCTTGTGCCTTAAGTCGAATGGTAAATGGGGGTTGTTCATGGTTGTTACACCACACATGTTTACCTTGTAGGAAACAAGAAATCCTTCAGTTAGTTGCGAATTTTAATTTTGAATGATGTCACCTTGCGTCTCGTCGAATTTTTGATTAGGTGCTTGGGTATAGTCTTCGTGTACTTATTGACAGATAATTCGGTCTCCAAGTGCGAGGGATTTATCTTGGGTTAAAGTTATAGATATGTTATGTTGAGCCATGGTTACTGTCACGCCTATCTTCTTATGAAGACATGATTCCTAATGAGGGGATCATTATGGGCCCTGACGGATAGAGGCGAATTGTAACAACCCTCCTAGTTAAGGACAACTACTCTGTCAACAGGTGCAATTTTTTTTTTTGTTTGTTAAGTGTGTGCGTGCGTGTAGAAGAAACAACCCGCTCGACTCCACGTCACCACTCGGACTAACAAGACGCAAGTAAGACGACACAAACAAGACGACCCGACATATCACAGTGACAACAAGAAATAAACGCCCCTGACATAAGGCGTGCAACTAACAGCTGTAAGGAGAAAAAGACACCAGGGGTTAGGCACAATACTGTCACAGAATGAAAGAATCAAATAGTAGAGTCGCAGTAGTGGAAACTGTGCCTTTAAACAGCTTGAGACTATTGATACGGCTCAGAGTGTGTCGCCAGAGTGGAACTATGCCTTTAAACAGCCCGGGACTCTTGATACGGCACTGGATTCTTGACACAGGGAAGCATACAGACATAAATGTTAAGGCTACTGACGGTGTCTACCTCCCTCCCGACACAAGCAGACCACGCAATGCAATACCACCAAGTACTACAAAATCAGGGACAATTTGGACCTCTACGGGAGATGCAAGTGAGGAGGACTCTAATACCGACCTACCACTATTGAGACCCGAAGACATCAATCAAGGTCAATTGCTCCATTACTTATCATTAACCGACGAAGACTTTATCCTAAGGTAAAAACCAATAGTGTCAACCCCCCTTTTATGTTGTTATAAGGTCCTTTTGCACTAGATCAAGGGCAAGCAATAAACACAAGCGCCTTGCACTTAAACCAATATTACCAAGGTGATTCAACCCCCATCATTAACATTTCAATTTAACAACCAAAATTATCACAAACACTTCAATTTAAACGAATAATAACCTTACGAATTAAACATCTTCACAAGCATTTGATTAACAAGTATTAACATGGCGATTTAGGCACACATATTATTATTGCATGTTAACCCAGTATTACCATTGTAATTAGGCAAATATTAATAACCAAAAACTTAAAAATCAATAAGATTACAATAAGTCCACTGCTTCCTTCCCATCAACTAACTACGCTAAACCATTGCGTTACTGATCAACAACCCAACATTATTAATAACAATCTCATTATCAATCAATTAAGAATTACAACTATTCAACTTCTTCCTTCAATGACTAAACTACCCTATTAAATATTCCTTAATAATTGACACAACCCAAGTTTTATAACCATATTCTCATTATCAATTCATTGAAAAATTACTAAATCTTTCCTAACCATTAACCATAATGATCTCTTATTATTTTAAAAAGCCCTTTTTGGGTTCTAATTAATAAACATAAAAACTCAACATTCTAGCATTCACTAGGAATTTTCTTGCTCAAGTCATTCTAACTCACCTTCCAATAATACCACAACTTTATTGCATCCAATTAAACTTCTCCACTCACGTCCTAATTTAACATTCGGAATAAACCTTTAAATCACTGAACATTTAACTCATTTAAAATAACATTCGAAATGAATGAACATTTAATCATTCGAACTGAACATTAAAATCATTGAACATTTAAACTTATTCACTCACGTTCCAAATAAACATTCGAATTAAACAATTAAATCCTTGAACATTTAAATCATTTAAAATAACATTTGAATTAAACATTTAAACATTTGAACTAAATAATTAAAATCATTGAACATGGAAACTTATATACTACGTTCTAAATAAACATTCGAATAAACCCTTAACATCATTCGAAATAAACATTAAATCGAGATCCTAATTGATAATCAATTTAATAAGAACTCGACAATTTATCAGCAAGTTATGGGCGCTTTAATTTTTCCTCCGATGGTAAACGTTTCCATGATGGATTATCTCTGGAAATCTAGAGGTTGGTGGCGTTCACTAGAAGGTAGCTGGAACAACATTAATGTCAATTTGCAAAAATCAACTTGTGGACAATCTCAACGTTAATGGGTAAATGCACAGCCTCGGTGTCGGTGAGCGTTGAGCGAAACGAGGGCGAGGTGGTATAGGCTAGGCTATAGGCAACGCTGTCTCAGTTAGCAGATTGAGGGCACAATAAGAGGGCACAGACACTTGGTTCAATTTAAGCCAACCCTGCATTAGTTTACAGCTGTCACACCCTCCGATATGACAGCGTTAACCATTTGAACGTCGAATTCATAAACCTTCTTGGAAGTTACAAATCTTAAGCAGTTCACTTTAAAATGTACATTTCATCTAAAATGGTCATTAAGCCATTCAGATTCTTCTATCGTTGGCAGCCAGTATCTGCTGCAGGTAACACTCCCGTCAATAGACAGTTTAATCATATCATATTCCAGGATAATTTTTAACACGCTACTCTCAGCAGCATGAAATACAAACATTAATCGAATTAATTCTCAGTTCAATCCTTATTTACCCTAAGGACTTCAAATTTTTCTGAAAGTGATATTTTACCATAATTTAAAATATAACAACAAATTATATCTGCATGTTAAATGATGAACCCTAATTACAAAAAGTTGTCAAACCATGTATCTTCATCTCTAATTACATATAAAAAAAAATTATGAAGTATTTTAATTACATTTTCTAGATATATCATCAAATTATGTTGTAATTGTCAAAACAAGCATGTAGAACTGATACAACTTAATTGTCAAAATAAGTAGCTAGAATTTAATGATAGGATAAGTAATACTAATTTTCTTATCTACCGATTTCTTTTTCAAAATTTTCCTTAAAAACAAAACAGGTTGTAAACAGATTTACTGCTTATTCTACTCGTTTGAATTGGAATCGTCAGCTACGCACATTTCATCTTCAACAATATTGTTGGATTTATTTATTGAAAATGTTTAAATAAACGCTAAAACATTCATGTTCCAATAGTTTGAAACTTACAGTTAGCAACAAGATTTAGGTATATAACTCCGTTTAATCTAAGAACATACCACCGGGGTAGATTATGCGAGGGTTGGTCCAGTGAGAATTTTAGGATTGTTGAGGTAGACGTAAGTGAAATTTAACCATTAAATTTCTCATAAATTCTGAAACAATAGAACGGGAGGTTAGGCAGCCAATACATCGCGCCATTAAGAAAACTCGCAACCCTAACCCTAATGTTCTTCCGTTTAGTTAAATGGTTTTAAACAGGCGAATGGCACCTTGCAAGGATTCGAGAAGACAAATAAGTCGAGAGATGCACCCCTCGACTGGTGGTAAGACATCGTAAGATATTCTTCAATCACACATCTGTAAAGGTAGGTTTATCAGTGGTCCACCGAGCTACACGAGACGGGGCAGTAGTAGTTCCCTTTTAAAAGAAAGAAGGTGATAGAAAATGCACTGACAACAATGCGAAGGCTCAGGGGGAGACGAGGTGAGGTACCGAATACCAGTATTGAATAAAAACGCTCCTCCATGGCAAGAGGGAAAAACGCCCATGGAATCGATTCGCCCACAAAGGCTGACTGCTAGCAAATAAATATTCACCCCAGTCCCAATAGGGACGCCCTAGGCAAGGAGAGCGCCAGAGGACATCTTAAACCCCACCGAAGGCATTACATGCCCACAACAAACACTTCAGACCCAACCAAAATCACAGATCAAGTTCACTGTACAAAGACGAAACCCCTCTGAGAGAAATGGGCCTAAGGTACAAGGAAACGAAGACCCACTGGGAAAAATAGCCCCCTGTACAAACAGAAACCCATTGAAAGAAGGAACAATGCCCCCCCATATAACATAAAACAGCAGCAATAATATACAATTTCCTTTTCTCATCTATTATAACAGAGGTGAAACTTCACTACAAGAATCCTTTAGATAGCACCCAAGCAGAGATGTATAGAAACAAGTGCCAGAATAAAGATAACCACTGAAACTATAAATTTGCACAAATACCATTAATCTACATTTTATAAACACATGCAGCAAGACAGAAACGCCCAGAGATTTACATACCTGTGCCCGTATCGCTTGCAACAAATGACTCTTTTGCTCCTGCCGCTCCAGCTCCTGCTTGCCGACCGCAAAGAACCCACCGGTATCTCCCAGCCAAACGCTAGGGGTACTCTTCTTCCCCTCATATCCCCGAGCCGCAAAGAGGCCACACACAATTAGAGAGTAACTAGCTTCTCAGCTTGCCTCCAAGGCTGAGCTACCACTCAAGTTTGCTGAGAATCCCCAACTCCTACAAGAAATCAGTCCAGTCTCTCGTCTGGCAGCATAACAATACCAATCTGAGAAAAACGTCACCTTTCTTTCCCCCTCTCCCTTATTTTATCCAGTCCCTAAACCCTAACTCCTCTCCCTTTTAGGTTTTCCCCCCTTTTCCCTTTTATTTTCTTATTTCTCTTTTTATTTTATTTTGTTTAAATTTTTTTTTTTTTAAAAAACTCAAAGAGTATGTGCGCTCATTATTAATTCCCTTTTATTTTTACATGTCTAACTTTTTATCAAAGGTAGAGGCGGTAGGGATTAATAAACTTTCGGAAAGAGAATCCATTTATCATTTTCATTATTCTTAAAATTTAAGGTTTAGGAATAAGCCACCATATGTTTATAATATATGCATATATATATTTTCATTTTTATTTATTTATTTATAAGCATACATTCATCATAGTAAATTATCATTATCCATCATTTAAATTCACCATTAATATGTATATCCAGGATAAAGAGAGATTAAGGTGATGGCAAACATGTACAGGGGAAAAGTAAATGTATTACATAAAACGGATAAAGAGGAATTATGGGGAGGGATGGAGATTTAGTAAAGTGAACTGGACAAGTAAAAGGGAGATGGATACTGGAAGATCAAGGTGATGGAGGATAGTTTAATTAAGTAGACAAGGATAATGAGAGGATAATGGTTTGAGTTTTTTTTTTTTTTTTTTTGAATTTTCATTTGTTAAGGCCACACTAAATTTCCCCCCTATCTTTTCTAGAAAAGTCTTAGGCTTAGGGTTTAGATTCTGAGCTAGGCGACGATTAGTTCAGGGAATTGCTTAAGATTTTATTTAGGTGTTGATGAATTAGGGATAATTAGGCTGACTCCTTCAACCACCTTTATTGCGACGTGCCCTTCAGGACGTACCACGTCCGCCAAGGGTGCCACTCACCTCTGGAATTTCTTTTGGCAATGTGCCCTTCAGGATGTACCACATGCTCCAAGTGTGCCACTCACTGACTGAACTAATTGGTAGACCTCTATAACCCCTGGAGTCAACACTCCACCAGGTGAACTTGTAGGAGACTAAGGGTTCTAAGGAATAAGGCCCCCACCTTATTGCACGCCCCTTAGAATCATCGTGAGCGACTGTCATAGTCGGCCCTCATGGCATCGTGGGTCCTCTCGAACTAGGTAATCGTTAACCTACAGTTCGAGCCACGGCGAGAGTGCTAGTAGGCAGTGGAAGGGTTGTTGTCCACCCCTCTCCCTCAACCTCTCTACAATCGTGTGTGGCTCCTTTACTTGATATGTGAGTCAGGTCGACAAGCTATCGTCAACCTGCATCACCAATAATCATGTCAGAAATGTCAACATAAAATCATCAAATCAAATGAAACATCATAATAAACATATCACCCAAAAGCACACTCCCTGACTCAATCCGGAGTCCAAGGGGGTTCTACCGATGCCTCTGCATCCTCACGGTCAAAAACCCTACACACTCAATGAAACTGAGTCAATAGCACCTGTCTACATCAAATAGTAACAAATCATGTCATTTGTCAATCTCATCATAAGCAGGTATAAATGGTCTAACATCATAAAAGTCCAGATCACTTGCGAGCAAGTGTTCTCAGTGTGCTAGAGCGGGATGTTACATACACCCCCTCTTTGTCTAAACTTTGTCCCGAAGTTTCTCAGTATAATGCAGAAATAAAGTATCACAGTATCATAAGTCTATCCATCAAACAAAAATGGAAACTGCTGACACATATCATCTGCGTCCTCCCAGGTCGTTGAGTGTGGACTATAACTGTCCCACTGGACCTTGACCTTATCTATCGTTCGACATCGTAACTGTCGAACGCGATGATCTAATATGCAGACCGGCTCAGCCATGAGCGCTCCCTTGTCTGATACCTGCAAGGAACTCAGGTCAATCACATGTGTAGGATCACTAATATAATGTCTCAAAACAGATACATGAAAAACATCGTGCATATGCCTCAAAGAATCAGGTAAGGCTAGTTGATAGGCCACGGGCCCCTTTCTCTCCACAATATCAAAAGGTCCCATGAACCTAGGAGAGAGTTTAGCTCCTTTCCCAAACTTGATCGAACTCTTATGTGGTTTAACCCGCAAGAAGACTCGATCGTTGACCTCGTAGCTGCGGTCGACTCGGTGCACATCGACATAACTCTTCTGTCGATCTTCCGCTTCTTTAATCCTTTGTCTTATGGATTGCATCTGCTCTTCCATTTCTTAGATCACTTTTGGTCCCACCAGGACCCTATCCTCAAGCAGATCCCAACTCAAGGGCGTCCGACACGGTCGCCCATAAAGAAACTCAAAAGGCGCCATCTTTATGGTGCTTTGATAACTGTTGTTGTAAGCGAACTATACTAGAGGCAAGAATTCCTCCCAACGCTTTTGTTGGTCCATCACATACATGCGCAACATGTCTTCCAAGGTTTGGTTCATATGTTCTGTCTGTCCATCCGTCTCTGGGTGATATGCAGTACTAAAGTTAAGCTGGGTTCCCAAGGCCTCTTGGAAACTCATCCAAAATCGTCCAGTAAACACTGATCCTCGATCGGATATAATCTTTTTAGGCACACCATGCAGCGTCACAATCTTGCTGATGAAAACTCTCGCTATGTCAGGTGCCTGATACGTCGTACGCACAGGAATAAAGTGAGCACTCTTCGTCAGAGTGTCTACTACTACAAAAATTGAGTCATGTCTCCTTGCCGTCAGTGGCAATCCAACANTTGTTCATAATTCGAGTCTCCGTCATGTTCGTCTATTATTAGAATTTTTTAATATGTGGCATTAATTGGTTGCTTCCGTGGCGGACCATAATCATCCATTATTATCGGGTTTTATTTCGCAAAAATGCCATACACGGCGAAATATAAATATTTCAGTCAGCAGGGATCTCAATGGCAACTCTGTTTCCGACGAGATGATCGTTTGTCTTGAATTATAGGCGCAACGAAAAGGAGTATGGAAGAAAACTTTAAATCACTTTAATATTAAATAGGGTTAAGCAATAATATTTGTCATAACCAAATGGAGATATATAGTCAGAATATTTCTCAAGTTTACCTTTGACATGTTTTTGTATATAAATCAACAATTTTTTTTTAATAAATATTCTAAAGATTAATTGTGATCTCAGATTAACTATGATACAGTAGCAATGGATTCAATTCCAAACATAAAATTTTGGGTAATTAAAAGCTTACCACGATTGCATTACAAACATGATTTCCAAATGCATCCCGAGAAGTCACGATGGTGGAATTTTGTTTGTTTCTTTTGGCATTCACATGGTTACATAAAACTTTCATATAAGTAGAACGCGGAATATGTGCTAGTAAGCTTTGTTCGGCTTTATCAAAAGTCGAGAGCCTCTTAGAATATATTATGTCATACATGGCTCATGCGTTCTTTTATGTAAAAGAAAAGTGAAGTAAGGAATTATGTTCTCTCTCCTTTCGTTTCATAATGTTTCTAATAAGGCAGATTGAAATAGTGGATCTGAATCAAAGCTTTTGATCTTTAATCAAGATCAATGGTTAAGCTTTACACAAAATTGTATAAATAGATGTATTACCTTATGTAATATACTAGCAACAAGATATTAATAATATTAATATGTATGTATAAGCATATATATTTATTATATTAATTTTTTTTTCTATAGTATATTTCTTAAAAGTAATTAATATTTATTATTATTAATATATTTATTTATATATTCTTTTTTCATAAAAATTATGAAAAATTGTTGAGGACTTACAATGTCTTACAAAATTTGTGTCAATTTGGGGCCTCCAATAAATAACTATTACAAGCTTCAAATACTGAAAAGAAAATTTCACATAGAACAACCTTACTTAGAACAACCTACTGAATACACTAGGAAAGAGACTTTGACGATAAAAGTGAAGAGACATTACATCTAAATTAATTTGTTGGGGAAGAGCTCTCTTTTTGCCTGACTTCGTGTTACCATTGGTTGTGATGTTACATGTGGTTTCTTCTTCTTTTTTACTACTGTCCAAAATTCATTTGCAGATGTTGAGGTATTTGTGATGCCTATAATTCCTATATTGTCTTGACCTAGAGATTTTATTTTTTCTTGATCCAATACCTCAACATCATCAACCTGATCTGCCTAGCATGCCCATGGCTAAGGAGAAGACCACATTCGAAACAGGTGAATATGCCTATTTCTTTGTCTTTTGAATGGATTCTTAGTGTGAGTCTTGAGATAAGAGAGTTGGATGAAGAGGACGATCTGGCTAGGAGGTTGTCCACATTCCTTTGAGATTACTTGATGGTCGTCATTAGATCCCACCCACCAAGTGGATTTCTGAAGATTTCTATTCTTCCTAGACCCTTTGGACAATGGGTTTCAAGGTGACCCGTTTCAAAACAAGATCTGCAGTAAGAATAATTTTAGTTGTGAATCCTTTATTGAAGTCCATTTCCATGTAGATACGTGAAAAAATGGAGGTGGTGTTCCTTGTAGTTTCATGGCTTGCAAAGTGGAACTTTCCCAAAGTTGAAGATATGGCTTCAATAGAGGGTAAACCCCAAAAGTGCAAGGAAATATCGGGAAGTAGAATGTTAGTACCAGGATTCAAAGAAGGATTCGATGGTTTCATGCACCAACCTGAGTTTCCCCAAAACCATGGAATTGAGTTGAGAATCATATTTTGATCCTCCTCGATGTTGAAATCCAAAATAAAGAATCCTTTGGCACAAGGATGAATGAAATCTTTCTACTACATGATACAGATCCAGGTAACTGAGATCCAACTATTGAGATAAGCTAACTTTATCCACAAACCATTGAAACAACACACCAAACTCATGGATATGTAATATTCTTCCTCTTCCTCATCATTGTTTCTTATTGGAATGACAACGAAAGGGACTTCTTGAAGCATAAGAGACAAATAAAAAGGAGGCACTAGACTACGAAATTGAAAACATTATGGCCAACAAAAAAAACATGAATTAGATGCAGGCCACTCACACAAAGACACTTAGCAGGGTTAAACCCTAGTAGTCTCTCTCATGAGAAGGAACAAATCAATTTTTAATGTTATGTTTATTCATATTTTAATATATTAATATTTATTAAATTATTATTATTAATATATTTATGTTGAGATAATTAATATTTATTGAAGCTAAGGATCTCTATAGTTAGTATGGTGCAGATGTTCATGTAACATAACACATTAAAATAATAATAAAAATATGTGTGTGTGTGTGTGAGAGAGAGAGAGAGATTTAATATCAATGTATTATACCAACATAAATTCATCTTATCAGAGGGATCAAAATATAAACTACAATATTGAAATTATTAATTTAATGTGCATACATATATAAAATTTTAACATCTTTCTAAAATTAAACATTAAATATATAAAATTCAAACATCTTTGTAAATTTGAAGTGTTATCCTTGTTTATATTGGAAAAAGCTAAATAATAGCACTATTGTAATATGAAAATACAATAAAAGTCAATGATATGGTTGGTTGATAGAAGTCAAGGAAATGCTAAATGCTTACCAATGAGAGGGTATTGATTTATCCAAATTTCATGTTAAGTCCGGGCTTGAATGAAAACATACATGCATATTTTTCATATCCACAATAATAAAGTGACTATTATGGAGTTTTTTTATTTAGATAATTTTTGAAATAATATTTACATGTAGTTTAGGCGATGGCTAATAGTGATATTTTGAATAAATATAACAAAATTATTTGTAATAAATTATGTATTTGTAATAATGGAATAAAAATATTTACATTTTAATGTAATAATATGAAAATTGTTACTTATTAATATCAAAAATTTAAAGTTATTTTAAAGTTGTCTATTTCATAAAAAAATTCCAAAGCTCCCATTTCCTTGATGTTGAAGCTCCCAAGTTTCCAAAATTGTTGTTTCAAATCTCTCATTTCCTTGATTTTGAAGCTCTCAAGCTCTCTAAATCATACTAAGCTCCCAAAATGTTAGTAGTGACTTTCATTGATGCTTGAGATGTCCCTAGTCAAACTATAATATTTTTTTATTAATTTAACTTGTTTTAATGTTTTTATTATTTTTTTATAATAATAATAATAATTTCCCCTAGGACAGTCAGAGTGTGTTGTTAAGGCGCTCCGTGATGTTAAGGCGCTCTGTGATGTTAACGTGGACACAAAATCTAGCCATGTTAAGGGTTGGTGTGGCTCAGGCCGGGTGTGATCCCAAGGTGACTTTGATGGCTTAGATGCCTCTGAGTCATGGTTTCTTAGCCACCGGTTACTCCCACATGTCACAAGCAAACTAACAAACAAAATAATAATAACAATAATTTAATTTTAAGATCAAGGCCAAGCACTCAATTATATAAATTAATACAAACATTAATATAAATTAATATAATATAACTTTTAATTTAATATAACATTTTAGTATAGCATTAATAGAAATAATATAAAATAAATTTGAATATAATATGATACTAGCATACCCACTACAAGGGTGAATGACAATGTTGAAATAATTTAAAATAGGTTTTCATATTAATGTTGTTAATTGGAATCTTAAAAATATTTAAATTAAAATGATCTTATTATACGTTGGTTCACTATTTTGATGATCACCTCCTACAATTAGTGAAAATATTGTACAATTTGAAAAGAGAGAATTTAAATACCCATACACTCAATAGTCCTCCAAAAGGAAAAAGCGGAGTACCAAAAATATGAAAAGAATAATTATATAAACATGCAGATGAATACATTCTATGAGTCTTAATTGTTTTCATTGAAAATGAACAAAACAATGATATAAAAAAGGAGTTTCCTCCCCATCCCATATAACTATGGGAAAAGGAGACTTGAAAAGTTGAAAGAATGCACTTACCTTTGGAAGATTTCTTTCTCAGGGTTACAATGAGGTTTCCTAGGGTGAGACATATGTCATAGCTTGTAGATGTTAATCGATGCACCCAATGGTGATGGGAACTATGTATGTAGAAGAAAGGAGTGAAGGCACATAGTCGGTGAGATAATATAATGAGGTAGAGCGATGCACCCAATGGTGATGGGAACTATGTATGTTGAAGAAAGGAGTGAAGGCACATAGTCGGTGAGATAATATAATGAGGTAGAGCTAATGAGTTCTGAGCGTGAGACAAATGATGGAGCTTGCACAACGCAGAGTGTGGGGATTGACGACTTAGGGATGTATTTATTAATTTAGGGATATATTTATTAGTGCATTCCACCAACTAGGTAATAATACCTTGATCCAATAATATCTTGATCCAATAATATAGGAGATAATTATTTATTTTAATTAAAATAAAAATATTTCAAAGTTAAACATTGTAAATCAACAAAAGTTTTAAGTCAAACATGGAACTAATAGGGAGTCAAGGAGGGACTCATTTTTATAGTCCCTCTGGTAGGGACTAAATCTGCCTAAGGTTATTTTGTTGACATTTGGTGTTCCTCGAGTTCATTGTTTGCATCATCTCCAAGAGCTGGAAGTGATTTCATTTTATTTAAATCCTTGAGTGGTTCTTATGAATTCAGGCCATAACTTTGCAACTTCTCTAGCACTGGTTCTAGACTCTTGGGCCTTTGATTGCGAGAAGATGACCTATCACTTAGAAACTCCTCCAATTCCTCAAGTAGTTTCTCTGAAATCATTTGCACTCCCATATTTTTGCAGAAGTTATAAATGGATTCCAATTCTCCAACATTCATTGGTGCTCTTGAATGCATTTCAAATTCCTTGACAAAATATTAATACTCCATGTCAAATAATATATCAAGGATAACTTCCAACTCATCACAAATATCACCATAAAGTTGAAAGCTCTCCATAACAATGGAATAAAAAGCAATTTGGACCAATCTCTTACTCTTTGTTGTACCCGTAGAGAGAAAATAAATCAAATGTTCCAAAACCCTTAGCCAATGGTATAGCTTGTCAAAAATCATTTTCGTTTTCATATCTCATATTTCCATAGGTTGACCATTGGCTAGCAATGTTTCTTCTTTCCCAAAGACTTCATAATAAATGCAACCAGATGTGTGATTATTGTATCTGTTACTCCCATAATCTCCACTACCAAACGCATTAGCATTGTATCCCATCCTCTGATACCTGTTGTTAAATATACCATTAATCTATTTTTTTTTAACAACTGAGAAATCACGACACTCATCAATGTATGAGGCATACATGCGTAGCCTTGTTGCATAAATCACTTCTTGCTCAAAACTTGGATCACCATCACGCAAAAACCTATGAATAATCCCAACTTCTTTCTTTCAGTGCGATTACCGAGTTGTGATTTTTTCCTAGGCGTTTAGACAAGCCTACTACACATGCGCTCACATAACCCATTGAATAAGAAGTGAGGTGCAAAATTTCTTGTAGATATTTTTCATCGACTGGAACTTCATCATGACTGGTGGCCTTCACAATTGCAACTTGTAGGTCTAGAGATCTAGTGTTTTACATTTTTTGTAGCCCAATGATTGTCTAATCCTTAATTGTCCCCATATCTTTTCTTAGTTTACTTGGATCCATTGTTTCCCATTTATAAGGCCTTTTGAATTATTTTGTCTTTAGTTTCTTATATTACCTTAGGTATTTTTTTAAATTCAAGTCAATTCATATATAAAGTATGGCAAGACCAAAACCATTCTACATACGCATATAATATACTAAGGAAATCTATCTCAATAACATTCAACTCCATTTGAACGAAGATGTCAAACTCCAAGTTACTAGTTGGATCTTTGTAATGTATGAATTTTATAATTTTCACTTTTATGTATAGTTGTAGCTATTTATAGTTGGAAAAAAAATGCAGTCGATAATGTAGAAAATTTTTATGAACAAGCAGGAAACCGACATCATATAAATTTGTTTACTTCGACAAAAAACGAACAAAGAAAGTAAGTTGCAAGTGACCAAAGTATACCTCCAGGCAAATAGGATATTCATTCAAGTTTTCTTTCCTCGAATGCAAATAAGAATGTTTCATATGAATATCCTTCCCAAAAATTTATGAGGGAAAATATAGACAGGGATGTAAATATCTCTACTATTTTCAATAAACCAGGACTCTGTAATTGAGAAAAGCACTTGAATAAGAGGCAATTTAAAAAAAAACAAGCCAACAGTATGGGAAAATGGAAACGATCTTAAATAGACTACGCAAAGTCCAGTTCTTGTTTCCTGGAGCACATACACGAACAAAAGGCTACACGATCAAACCTAACCTTTGAAATTCCTCAAGTTTCCTCACAATAGGTATAAGATATAATCAAAAGAAAAAGTGTATGTTTAAACATAATTGTAAGTATGCTCAATAAAAGTACTTGAAAACATCCATGGATAGGATCATAGTTTGGTTTATATTTACAACTGGAAAATATTTTTACATATCCTACAAATATTTACGAATTTTCAAAAGAAGATTAATTTCAACTTCTTATAGTTTTATAGAATATTTTCATATGTTTTCTATACAACACATATACACTGCTAGGATTTCAACGTTTTATGTATGTTTCTTTAAAGGATCATAGTTTTTACCAAATCCCTCCACATCCGGAGTAAAATAAAATACTTAAAAATATAATTAGTATAAGGTGTGGGAAACATAACAACAAACAATAAAAACGAAGGAAGAAAAATACATAAAAATATAATTATTATAAGGTGTGGGAAATATAAAAACAAACAATAAAAACAAAGGAAGAAAAATACAGAAAAGAAAAGACAACACCTTGTCAAAATAATATAATCCTTCCATAAAATGAGACAAAATGTCCAAATATAGCATGCCTATGATCGAACACAACAAACACACCGTACATAGGGTAAAAATGTAGGAAACCTTAACAAAAACAAGGACAAACCTCTGAATCTCCAAGGCATAAAAAATTCTCATTCAAAAAAATGCATACCTTAGTGGATTGAAACAACCTCGCCTCAAACAAGTCCAAGTGTCTTAAAATTTTAGAAATAATATCTCAAAGAAGAGAAAATTTTAAGAATTTCTTGCTCAGCTCAAAACACAACCAGGTCATTAAAATTCCTTGTCTTAAGATGTCAGAATCTCAAACCTTTAAATTTCTCAACGCCTAGGGCTAAAGATGTACTAATTTTTAGAACTTTACTATTGTTCCCTGAAAAATGTTAAATCTTGAATATTAGTTTACTATTTTGTTTGGACAAGTCCTAATATTCAAAATTTTCACATTCTTTCCTTGGAAAAGAGAATTCCTACAAGTAATCTCCTGCTAAAGGCCGCACAAAAACAAATCGCCTCCAAAAGCACGCACAAAAACACACATATTCCAAAAAATGATGCAATGAGTTAAAAAAAAAAAACTCTTCAAAAAGGCATCAACTGTACAACATAAGCTTCTTCCTTAGACCGTGTGAGTCCTAGGTTTTGTCCCTTAGTTTATCTGCATCATTGACCCTCAACGTTTAATTCATTAATGTTTCAATTGAATATCATGCAAATTGCTTTCTCCAAAGGGAAAAACAAAAGTTATCATACTTTTAAATGAACATACCTTTAAAACCATGATTTGAAGCATGTCGTTATGGCTGACTTTCCTTCTGACGTATTTTTGAATTTTTTCCCCAATGAGTCCAAACTTTTGACCTATAATACTCTGAAGTATCTTCTCTAAAATTACATAGGTCTAAACAAAATTAGGTGTGACAAATGGAAGCTATGGTAACTTTCTCAAACCTTTTTGATTTTTGGCCTTTCCTAGAAAGTGAATTTGTACAACATGCCATGCGCCCAATACTTGATATTTTATTCTAGAAATCACACAAAAAATAAAATAAACTGTACGATTTCCAATTCAATTGGTCTCATGGAATTTAGATCATCTATGAAGATGTTATGATTATTTTACTCGGAACACTTGTTTGAGACTAGTTACAGGACTAGTTAAAAACCATATCTTGCATAGGGTGTATCTTCGAAAGTGCAACGAAGCAGAAGCTGAAACTTTTATTACATGTTCCATGATATGTCTTCAAACCATCCTCCAAGTTTATATTTCTGAAGTGGCTCCAAAAAAAATTATACAAAAAATTCCAAGATGACTTTCTTGAGGAGGCAAAACCCTAGGATCGATGCTCTGATACCAAATGTAATCATCCAAATTATTAAATTATCATAACATAACATAGGTACACACCATGTACAAAATGTGAGCCTAGAGCACAACTCCAATATCGATAATTTACACAATAATTCCTTAACTAATAGGAGAACATTTTCCACATAACCAATGACATTCATACATCACCATTCAAATGTCTACAATAATCAATACATGATCTCTATATATATTTATTCACACCTACATACGAGGCCCCTTTACTATATGGATCACCCTAGTACATATACATTTACACATTACATGTACATTTAAACCCATATATTCTCCCACTTGGGGTCATATCATATAAATTTATCCCTATATATGCTCCCCTTGGATCATAATAGTGCCCATACTTGTGGCACATAAAGAACTTGATTTTAATCAAGTCCTTCTTACCTAGATGTGATGTTGACTCCTAACTATTACCCTTGGAACCATTTCCATGTCTTACGTTCAAGCAATAAGTTGTCCTCCTCTTCATCT
Source organism: Picea engelmannii (assembly GCA_009831015.1). Classification (NCBI taxonomy): domain Eukaryota; kingdom Viridiplantae; phylum Streptophyta; class Pinopsida; order Pinales; family Pinaceae; genus Picea; species Picea engelmannii. The sequence goes on from ML788647.1 coordinate 1,329,187, forward strand.
CCCTTATCTCATGCTTTAGAATCCTCCTGAGTCTCTTCTAACATGCAATCATCCTAAATCCTCTTCCAATCTCAGAGTTTTTCCCGACAGCAAACTACCTTGACAGATGGTACCCAAGAATCAGGAAGACCATTTAATGCCACATAAATTATCTCTACATCATCCATTTTATCCCCTATGGCTACAAGTTGATCAAGTACCTAATTTATCATGACAAAATAAAAGGTAACATTTTCAGATCTAGACTTTTGCACATATTTGAGTTTATTTCTTAATACCATCTTCTTATTCATGTTATTTCTCTAGAATAAACCTACAAAGGAATAAGACAACTATTTATTCATATTCTTCTTAGATAGGTGAGGAATAATATGATCCTTCACTAAATCCAAGATAAACCTCTAAGATTTCATTTCCTTCCTCCCGTGAGCTACCAAAGTTAACAGATTTGTCAGTGGAACAACTTCTTTGTCCACTAACTCCCAAAGGTCAACTCTTTCAAGGCCACAATCCATTCTTATTGCCAATATAGGAACTTGGATGCTCAATCCATTATGTCTTAAACTCTCATAATTATCAATTCCATCCCTCAGAGCTCATAAATGACTTTGGAAATAACATGTTGTTGAAAATTCCCATGTACTAAGTTGTATGACACTGTACACGCATGTCACCACTGAAACCCACATATGTATGCGACTTTCCTTATTGAAACCCATGTATGTACGCACATGTGATCACTACAACCCACACATACATGACTGTCTCCAAAGAAACCCATGTATGTATGTGACTATTCCTTCTGCAACTTGTATACAACTCCATACAACTATAAAACCCTAGTTCTTCCTTAGTATTGTTGTTTCCCTAAAATTTGACCCTTGATTTCTAACTATTGGCTATGGATCTACAAAGATATCCTTGAAGATATACTATAAACTATTATGGATATGAGATCTATCTTCCTCTCAGATTGACTTTTATGATATCATGTTGAAATATATTACTCTCACACCTAGGTATCTTATTATCTGGTGATTTCCTTGTTATAAGTCAAATTAGTAGCTCACAAAACAACATATACTTCTTCAATATTCTACTCAAATAAGGATAGCGAAAGAAATATTGGAAACCAAAATCTCAACCATAATACACAAAGATATTCTACCCATTAACTAAGCTTATCATTCTAATAATTTAAAAGCTTACAAAGGCTCATGTACCTAGGATAATGGCCAAAGGAGAAATACAAAAAACTATTTAGATAGTACCTACAAGCCCTAGCAACTCTTTATCTTCTTTACGACCTCGGTATTTCATGTGTGCCTTTCCTTAATAAAAACCACATACACACACATGTATCCACTAAAACATGCATACATACATTCAACGACTGTATGTTACTCCCTGTGATGCGACCTTGCTGATGCGGCTCCAATATGCTGAAACCCACTTGTGACTATCTATGTTCTATATTCTCCTTGAACTGATCTCTAGATTGAAGTCCTTATCCACCTATCCAACATATACTTGACTCATATAACTACCTTTATCCAACCCTCTAACCAAAAGTCATTTTTTCTCTCTTGTTTATCCCAATCCTAGGGGATAAAATCAACATAAGTGTCAAGTTTCCAAGGGGAAATATAAATGGTACAACTCATGTCGGGGAGAGTGCTATCAGATGACAATACCAAAATGTGGTAGAGGTAAAGATACTGCAGAGATGAATGTACGGACCCTAAAGCCTAATGTCAGAGGGTGTGACTGGGATAGGCAATTAATTATAGAGTGAATAATTACATGCCAGTGTTAAACATATACCCGAAGGGGATGTAAGCTTGCTGAAAAAGTATCTGCACACATAAAAAACCAAATACCCAACGTGAACAATATCTGATGATAAAGATGTTAAATTATGAGCTTGATTTCTTATGCGGATTAATTCTTTTATTTTCTTCAACACTTTGATTCCAGCTTAATACACTTCATTTATACCAAATCATAATTTATTAGAAATAATTACGTAGATAAGTAATCATATTCCTATCCAACATATACTTGACTCGTATTCCTTCCTTATCCATCCCTCTAACCAAAATTCCTTCTTTTCTCTCTCTTGTTTATCAACACACAAGTATCTTTCTCCTTCAACCTATCCTTACTTTTATAATATTGAGTTATGATCTAACCTCAATATTCAAAGTGATTGATGGTTGAGATTACTTCTCACCTCACTTCATATAAACAATTATTATTTAATTCACTAATGTTAATTAAAGAAATTCTCTAAATAAAAATCAACTCACTAATAAAAGAACTTTACTTTAATAATTCCTTTAATCAAAGTAAATTCTCAATGTATAAGGCTTTGGATGACTTCCACACATCAATATAGTTAAAATTGTATAGAGATATTTGTTTGATGCTATACACATTAACAAAGATGCCACATGGGAGACGACTACTATTCTGCAACAATTTCCCCATCTGAAGCCTTCAGAACAAGGTTGTTTTCAAGGGGGATAGAATGTTAGGAACCTAACCTCCCTAACCCATAACCATGTTTTCTATGTAATAAAGGATGAAGTTAGTAAATATGGTCCATGTAATAATGTGAACATGTCTAATGTAAGAAGACTTAATAAAAGTCTCAGATTCTAGATAAATTTTCCTCTAGAATGTTCCCTAGAATAGAGAAATAATATAAATAGGAGTAGAAAGCATGGGAACATTTTCTCTTGAGAATTATGTTGTAATTGTGTTCTTCTTTGCTTGAGGTTTCCCCCTCAAATATTCAAGTGAACTTGGATTTATATAAATAAACATATCATTTTAGGTGTTCTTGTTCTCTATAGTTTGCTATATGATGATACTTTTAGTAACAAATTCAGTCCCTGCTTCTCATAATACATCTCGTACCTAACATGGTACCATCATTATGTTTTGTCTGATAAATTCCTTGACTTCTTTGTACCAGTCATCATCACGCTGTAAGGTGAGAATCTTCTCACGTAGATTTGTCTGAAGAGGTAACACCGAAAAGATGCGTGGCCTCTGACTCAAGGCATCCGCCACTCAGTTCACTGTTCCCTTTATGTAAGTAATCTCGAAATCGTATTCGCTAAGCAATTCCGACCAACGTCGTTGGCGCGCATTCAGGTCGCTTTGCGTAAAAATGTGTTGTAGTCCACAATGATCAGTCTTTAATTCAAATTTTCATCCAATAAGGTAGTGTCTCCAAACCTTCAAGGCATATACGATGGCTAATAACTCCAAATTATGAGTCGCGTAGTTCTCCTCATGCCTTCTCAGCTTCCTCGAAATGTAAGCGATCACTCGTCTGTCCTGCATCAAGACTCCACCTAAACCTTCCTTGGATGCGTCAGTGCATACCAAGAAGTCTGCGTCCATGTCAGGGACCTTTAGTATTGGCGCGGTTGTTAGCAACTCCTTAAGCCTCCAAAATGCCTCCGCGCATTTCTCTATCCAAACAAACTTCTTGCTTTTCTTCTGCAACTCTGTGATCGGATTTGCTATCTTCGAAAAACCCTCGACAAACCGTCGATAGTATCCTGCTAACCCCATAAAACTACGCACTTCTGTGACATTCGTTGGCGCAGGCCATTCCATCATAGCCTCAACCTTGGCTGGATCCACAACGATACGCTCGCCAGAGATGACATGCCCTAAGTAGTGAATCCTAGGTTGGTAAAAAGAACATTTGGAAAATTTCCCATACAATTTGTGTTCTCGTAAACATTGTAGTACCAAGCACAAGTGCTCGTCATGCTCCTCCGTCGTCCGAGAGTAGATCAAAATATCGTCAATGAATACTTGGACGAACTTATCCAAGTACTCGCAGAACACCCCATTCATCAAACTCATGAATACCCCTGGGGCGTTTGTCAGTCCAAAAGGCAAAACAATAAACTCGTAATGTCCAAATATTGTCTTAAAGGCGGTCTTAGGAATTTCATCCTCCTTGATCCGCAACTGGTGATATCCGGATCGCAAATCGATCTTGGAGAACACCTTCACACCCTTCATTTGATCGAATAGATCGTCGATTCTAGGTAACGGATACTGATTCTTGATCGTCGTCTTGTTTAGTTGACGGTAGTCAATGCAAAGCCTCCATGATCCGTCCTTCTTTCATATGAAAATAACTGGTGCTCCCCATGGTGACACACTAGGACGTATCAGTCCCAGGTCCAACAACTCCTTCAGTTTCATTTTCAACTCTTGCAACTCCGGGGTTGACATCCGATAAGGCGTTCTTGCTATCGGTTCGGTTCCTGGTTTTGGGTCTATGGTAAACTCCAGTTCCCTTTCCGGCGGCATCCTAGGCAACTCCTCTAGAAAAACGTCCGCAAACTCCTTCACCACCGGAAGGTGTTCTAGAACTTCCTCTACTCCCTTCTCGTTGAGCGCAAGGATCGCATAAAGTTTGCACCCCTTGCGCATACTCTTCCGTAACTGTAAGGAAGAGACGAACCACAGCGAAACTCCCTGGTTCTGTCCTACAGTCGCACGTCTCTTTCCTTCGTCATCAACCAAGCTCAACCATTTTGTCTTATAGTTGAGAATCACCTCATGCGTTTCCAACCAATCCATATTGATCATGACGTCATAAGATCCTAAGATCCTGACGTACAAGTTGAATCTCGTGACAAACCCTCCCAGGTTAAGGGCACAGCCCGTAACCTTTCCTCCAACCTTATGTTTGGCTCCCTAAGCCATCTCCACGAAGCTAAACTCATCCTGTTTGACTGCCTTTACCTTAATCCTTTCTAGTGCTGCACCAGAAATGAAACTCTCAGTAGCTCCTAGGTCTATCAAAACACTAAGGGTCTGGTCAGTGACCGCACCTGTCGTCTCGAGCACAGTCGACTGGTGTTCTGCCTGGCGGTTATTCATCGCTGCATGAATCCGATGGGCCTTGCCCATATCTCCCACGGTAGCGGGTCCAATTGATCCAGATGTCATGGCCCTCTCCACAGGACAGTCATGCTGGTAGTGTGGCTCGCCACACGTCCAACACCCCTTCTTTAGCCCAGTAGTCTTGGTACTCAAAGTAGAAGAGGACTACCCACCGGCCTGAAATCCTGGTCTGTTCGGCTGAACAGGCCTAAACTGCTGCTACTGCGGGCAATGTTGCTGCTGGTGCTGTGGTCCTCGATAGGGTGTCCACTACTGAGGTGGCGGTCATCGAGGTGTAGTGAATATGGATCCCCTCTCGAAGCCACGATGTCCCGGCGTATGTCTCACTGGTGTCTGATGTCGCAGTGCCCCCAATGAACTCTGCCCTATGGGTCTCGCTGAAGTCCTAGTCTGACCCCCGTTGATAAGCTCCTCCTCTGCTATGAGGGCCTTTTGGACAACGTCATGCAAGGTTTGAGGCATCAAGATCCTAACCTTTTCACTCAGACTGTCGTTAAGGCCAAACACGAACCTGTTGACTTTGAGCTTCTCTGTGTTAAGGTGCGGAGCATACCGGAGCAGCTCCATGAATCGTGCCTCGTACTCAGGCACCGTATGACATCTCTGTCGTAGCACGTTGAACTCATTGAGTTGACGCTCAATGAATTCCTCAGATAGGTACCTCTCTCAGAACCGTTCCTCGAACAGTTCCCATGAAACGTCTTCCATGGCCATGTTCAGCTGCGGCAGGAGCGTCTTCCACCATAGAAGAGTGCTCCCCTTTAGTTGAAAGACTGCCATGCAGACCTTCATGTTGGAGGTATAATCACGAAGTGTGAAGCACATCACCATATTCTCCAACCATGCATCGGTGGCTGCGCCATCCGGGGCACCAAAGAACTCGGGAAATTTTACCTTCTCGAGTTCACGGTGAATGCTACCTGTGACGGCCGATGAGTGCGGTAGAACCTCAGGGGGTGCCAGCGCCCTGGCCTCGTCTCTGTCCAAACGGCTGATCAGAGCCTTGGACATGCGCTGAAAGGATCTCATCATCCCAATAACATCACCAAATGCTATATGTTCCTATCCGAGCACCTTCTCGCCTCCCTGGGGGTTAGACCCCTCAGGCATGGATGCTGCTAGAGGTGTCTCGCCTCCTCCCCTAGCACCCCATTGTCTGCCTCCGCGGCGTCCTCTAACCATGGTTACCTACATGCACACAATCAACTCAATCAACAACAATATAAAAAAACCCAACTCATGTCAACGAAAGCCGTAACGAACCCCAAGTCGTGGGTCAAACTGGCTCTGATACCATATGTAACAACCCTCCTAGTTAAGGACAACTACTTTGTCAATAGGTGCAAATTTTTTTTGTTTGTTTGTTAAGTGTGTGCGCGTGTGTAGAAGAAACAACCTCCTCGACTCTACGTCACCACTCGGACTAAAAAGACGCAAGTAAGACGAACACAAACAAGACGACCCGACATATCACAGTGACAACAAGAAATAAACGCCCCTGGACATAAGGCGTGCAACTAGCAACTGTAAGCAGAAAAAGACACCAGGGGTTAGGCACAGTACTGTCACAGAATGAAAGAATCCAACAGTAGAGTCGCAGTAGTGGAAACTGTGCCTTTAAACAGCCTGAGACTACTGATACGGCTCAGAGTGTGTCGCAAGAGTGGAACTGTGCCTTTAAATAGCCCGGGACTCTTGATATGGCACTGGATTCTTGACACAGGGAAGCATACAAACATAAATGTTAAGGCTACTGACGGTGTCTACCTCCCTCCCGACACAAGCAGACCACGCAATGCAATACCACCAAGTACTACAAAATCAGGGACAATTTGGACCTCTACGGGAGACGCAAGTCAGGAGGACTCTAATACCGACCTACCACTATTGAGAACCGAAGACATCAATCAAGGTCAATTGCTCCATTACTTATCATTAACGAACAAAGACTTTATCCTAAGGTAAAAACCAATAGTGTCAACCCCCCTTTTATGTTGTTATAAGGTCCTTTTGCACTAGATCAAGGGAAAGCAATAAACACAAGCGCCTTGCAATTAAACCAATATTACCAAGGCGATTCAACCCCCATCATTAACATTTCAATTTAACAACCAAAATTATCGCGAACACCTCAATTTAAACAAATAATAACCTTGCGAATTAAACATATTCACAAGCATTTAATTAACACGTATTAACATGGCGATTTAGGCACACATATTATTATTGCATGTTAACCTAGTATTACCATTGTAATTAGGCAAATATTAATAACCAAAAACTCAAAAATCAATAAGATTACAATAATTCCACCACTACCTTCCCATCAACTAACTACCCTAAACCATTGCGTTACTGATCAACAACCCAACATTATTAATAACAATCTCATTATCAATCAATTAAGAATTACAACTATTCAACTTCTTCCTTCAATGACTAAACTACCCTATTCATTATTCCTTAATAATTGACACAACCCAACTTTTATAACCATATTCTCATTATCAATTCATTGAAAAATTACTAAATCTTTCCTAACTGTTAACCATAATGATCTCTTATTATTTTAAAAAGCCCTTTTTGGGTTCTAATTAATAAACATAAAAACTCAACATTCTACCATTCACCAGGAATTTTCTTGCTCAAGTCATTCTAACTCACCTTCCAATAATACCACAACTTTATTGCATCCAATTAAACTTCTACACTCACATCCTAATTTAACATTCAGAATAAACCTTTAAATCACTGAACATTTAACTCATTTAAAATAACATTCGAAATGAATGAACATTTAATCATTCGAACTGAACATTAAAATCATTGAACATTTAAACTTATTCACTCACGTTCCAAATAAACATTTGAATTAAACAATTAAATCCTTGAACATTTAAATCATTTAAAATAACATTTGAATTAAACATTTAAACATTTGAACTAAATAATTAAAATCATTGAACATGGAAACTTATATACTACGTTCTAAATAAACATTCGAATAAATCCTTAACATCATTCGAAATAAACATTAAATCCAGATCCTAATTGATAATCAATTTAATAAGCACTCGACAATTTATCAACAAGTTATGGGCGATTTAATTTTTCCTCCAGTGGTAAACGTTTCCATGATGGATTATCTCTGGAAATCTAGAGGTCGGTGGCGTTCACTAGTAGGTAGTTGGAACAACATTAATGTCAATTTGCAAAAATCAACTTGTGGACAATCTCAGCGTTAATGGGTAAATGCACAGCCTCGGTGTCGGTGAGCGTTGAGCGAAACGAGGGCGAGGTGGTAGAGGGTAGGCTACAGGCAGCGCCGTCTCAATTAGCAGATCGAGGGCACAGTAAGAGGGCGCAGGCACTTGGTTCAATTTAAGCCAACCCTGCATTAGTTTACAGCTGTCACACCCTCCGATACGACAGCGTTAACCATTTGAACGCCGAATTCATAAACCTTCTTGGAAGTTACAAATCTTAAGAAGTTCACTTCAAAATGTACATTTCATCTAAAATTGTCATTAAGCCATTCAGATTCTTCTATCGTTGGCAGCCAGTATCTGCTGCAGGTAACACTCCCGTCAATAGAAAGTTTAATCATATCATATTCCAGGATAATTTTTAACACGCTACTCTCAGCGGCATGAAATACAAACATTAATCAAATTAATTCTGAGTTCAATCCTTATTTACCCTAATAACTTCAAATTTTTCTGAATGCGATATTTTACCATAATTTAAAATATAAAAACAAATTATATCTGCATGTTAAATGATGAACCCTAATTACAAAAAGTTGTCAAACCATGTATCTTCATCTCTAATTATGTATAATTTTTTTTTATGCAGTATTTTAATTACATTTTCTAGATATATCATCAAATTATGTTGTAATTGTCAAAACAAGCATGTAGAACTGATACAACTTAATTGTCAAAATAAGTAGCTAGAATTTAATGATAGGATAAGCAATGCTAATTTTCTTATCTACGGATTTCTTTTTCAAAATTTTCCTTAAAAACAAAACAGGCTGTAAACAGATTTACTACTTATTCTACTCGTTTGAATTGGAATCGCCAGCTACACACATTTCATCTTCAGCAATATTGTTGGATTTATTTATTGAAAATGTTTAAATAAACGCTAAAACATTCCTGTTCCAATAGTTCGAAACTTACAGTTAACAATAAGATTTAGGTATATAACTTTGTTTAATCTAAGAACATACCACCAGGGTAGATTATGCGAGGGTTGGTCCAGTGAGAATTTTAGGATTATTGAGGTAGACGTAAGTGAAATTTAACCATTAAATTTCTCATAAATTCTGAAACAATAGAACAGGAGGTTAGGCAGCCAATACAACGCGCCATTAAGGAAACTCGCAACCCTAACCCTAATGTTCTTCCATTTAGTTAAATGGTTTTAAACAGGCGAATGGCGCCTTGCAAGGATTCGGGAAGACAAATAAGTCGAGATATGCACCCCTCGACTGGTGGTAAGCCATCGTAAGGTATTCTTCAATCACACATCTGTAAAGGTAGGTTTATCAATGGTCCACCGAGCTACACGAAATGGGGCAGTAGTAGTTCCCTTTTAAAAGAAATACAGTGACAACAAACGCACTGACAGCAACGCGAAGGCTCAGGGGGAAACGAGGTGAGGTACCGAATACCAGTATTGAATAAAAACGGCCCTCCATGGCAAGAGGGAAAAACGCCCATGGAATCGATTCGCCCACAAAGGCTGACTTCCAACAACTAAATATTCACCCCAGTCCCAATAGGGATGCCCCAGGCAAGGAGAGCGCCAGAGGACATCTTAAACCCCACCGAAGGCATTGTACGCCCACAGTAAACACTTTAGACCCAACCAAAATCGAAAATCAAGTTCACTGTACAAAGACGAAACCCCTCTGAGAGAAATGGGCCTAAGGTACAAGGAAACGAAGACCCACTGAGAAAAATAGCCCCCTATACAAACGGAAACTCACTGAAAGAAGGAACAACGCCCCCCCATATAACATAAAACACCAGCAATAATATACAATTTCCTTTTCTCATCTATTATAACAGAGGTGAAACTTCACTACAAGAATCCTTTAGCTAGCACCCAAGCAGAGATGTATAGCAACAAATGCCAGAATAAAGATAACCACCGAAACTATAAATTTGCACAAATACCATTAATCTATAGTTTATAAACACACGCAGCAAGACAGAAACGCCCAGAGATTTACATACCTGTGCCCGTATCGCTTGCAGCAAATGACTCTTGTGCTCCTGCCGCTCCAGCTCCTGCTTTCCGACTGCAAAGAACCCACCAATACATCCTAGCCAAATGATAGGGGTACTCTTCTTCCCCCTCAGCCTCCCAAGCCGCAAAGGGGCCACACACAATCAGAGAGTAACTAGCTTCTCAGCTTGCCTCCAAGGCTGAGCTACCACTCAAGTCTGCTAAGAATCCCCAACTCCTACAAGAAATCAGTCCAATCTCTAGTCTGGTAGCATAACAATACCAATCTGAGAAAAAAGTCACCCTTCTTTCCCCCTCTCCCTTCTTTTATCCAGTCTCTAAACCCTAACTCCTCTCCCTTTTAGGTTTTCCCCCCTTTTCCCTTTTATTTTCTTATTTCTCTTTTTATTTTATTTTGTTTTAAATTTTTTTTTTTTTTAAACTCAAAGAGTATGTGCGCTCATTATTAATTCCCTTTTATTTTTACATGCGTAACTTTTTATCAAAGGTATAGGCGGTAGGGATTAATAACCTTTCGGAAAGAGAATCCATTTATCATTTTCATTATTCTTAAAATTTAAGGTTTAGGAATAAGCCACCATTTGTTTATAATATATCCATATATATATTTTCATCATTATTTATTTATTTATAAGCATGCATTCATCATAGTAAATTATCATTATCCATCATTTAAATTCACCATTAATATGTATATCCAGGATAAAGAGAGATTAAGGTGATGGCAAACATGTACAGGGGAAAAGTAAATGTATTACATAAAACGGATAAAGAGGAATTACGGGGAGGGATGGTGATTTAGTAAAGTGATCTGGACAAGTAAAAGGGAGATGGATACTGGAAGATCAAGGC
>ML788647.1:1348139-1385937 GCA_009831015.1 Picea engelmannii
TAACACAATTTAAATGTAAATGCTTACTTATTCCCCAAATAGAATATTGAGATCTTTTGTATTTTAATTCATTTATACCAATCTCATGTTTATGTCCTAATTATTTTTCCTCAATTATTATTTATAAGTACTTTTAATATTTTCCCATATTTGGGATTATTTCCTAAAGTCCACATGGACCTGATATCCTCTAAGATTTCTAGCATAGGATTTGAGGACATACTAAAACATAATACTCTTATGTATAAAAATCACTCTCACCTCTTTCATATGTTTTATAGAGATTTTTAATTGCTCATTCATCATTTCCCAAGAATACATTAAACTATACAAACAGTCAACCACAACATCCACTCCCAAAAATCTTATTTTAGCACATAGATAGTCAAGAAATAAGGAGTTAAATAAAATGAGCTTCAACTAAGACATTCTCTTTATTTTACTTAAATTTCTCAAGCCACTTTTGTGATAAATTAAACTTACACACCTCTTAAAACACTATCTTTAAATTTCTCTGAGCTTAAAACTATAGATATTTAGCAAAAATATACTTATATAGGACCCACAAAATGATCCAAGTGCTGACAGGGGTTCCCTTTTCCTCCCAACTGTAGGCACACCAACTCCTGGATGGATTTCCCATTGGTCACCACATAGCCAGGTCATGATGCTATGAGAGAGACTCTTTATTTTGTTCAACAACAACCATGGATTAAGATCACTCTCCTCTTCCCATAAGAATTTAGCAGATCATTTATCTCTATACCAAGAAAGGGGGTATGAAATGAGTGCTTCCTCAATCACTCATCTTCTTGCAACCCCATTTATCATCTTGGACTAAAGATGCTCCCCAACAAATTTTGTTACCCAAACCAAATTCTTTTTTTAGTTCTCTTCAGAACCATAGAGTTGGACATGCTCTCCCTCTTCAAAAAATGGTCTTGAAACTCATTCCTCTTCCACTACCCTCTCTTCCCATGATTTTCCTTTTATTTCCTTCCTTCTTTTGCAAGATTTCGTGGGTCAAATCCCCTAATTCATGGGTCAGCCTAGAATCCTATAGATGGGTACTTTTCTAGCCATGCTTCTGAGGAAAGGAAGTTTTGGTACAAAACCCATTCTTGTTCATAAATGTGGGAAGTTGATATTTCAACTACCAACTTCCTCCATCAATCACAATTCTAGAAAATGGGCAATTTGGATTTTTCTTGAATTTTAAATTGGTAAGGGAATTTTCCTCATTATTTTCCTCTCATGGAATCATGACCTGTATAGGAAATCCCCCTCAATAGTTTTCCAACATTTTACTTTTTACATTAGTATCATAAATATTTACACTACCGTTTTAGCAAAATATAGTTATATGTTATTTTCATATTAGCAACATCATTCATGCCTCATGCTTTATTTTCTTTAGAAAAATTTCCCTTTTATCCGCTTGATCCTTTATGAGACTCCTGGCCTTTGTCACATGCCTACAATCATTTCAAACAACAAGCATATTAATTACAATTTCATGCAATCTTATTTTGTTGTTGTTCAAAAGTCAAGGGGAAATATTAATATCAAAAAAATACTTATCTGTACAATTTTATCTATCCACATCCAATTATCTATCTTACTAACGTGTCCCACTATTTCCTTGACATACCCATTGTGTGCATGATCCCAACCAATAGTCTACAATAATTATTTGAAGTCTCCTCTCCCTTCCAGTCACTCAACCCCTAGGCCCAAGATCATGCATACCCTTCTCTTTTATACAATCCCTCAGGTGATCCATCTTGAATTTCCAAGGATTTCTCTCACAAGAAGATTTTTATAGAATTAATCAAGTCTTACAGTCGAGGCGTCCCTCCGACTTGATCTGTCGAGGTGTCCCTCTGACCCGTGTTACCACAACACAACATTTTCTATGGAAATCATGTCTTATCATAGGGTTCTCATGTCACAAATATAACCTTTCTCTATGCTTTTATAACTTGATATCCATCATCTATCCCTCCCAGAAAAATATTTCATTTCACCTGTGTCACATACATATAGTAATCATGAGATGTTATCATCAATTCCAATTTATAATTTCATTCAAATATGTCACCCATAGATTTCCAAATTCCACATTTTTATTTTCAGATTTGTTATACACATGAACCAGATTCACAAGTATGAGATATTTCTTCTCATAACAGTTTGGCTTAGTAAGAGTTGGTCTTCTTTATGGGATTTACTTATACTTCCATATCCAAGACCCTTCTTCTTGCAACTCCATATTCACATAGCCAAACAAGTTGTTAGTTGTCATGCACATTATATCTTCCAAACTTTGCATACTAAAAGTGAAATCATTTTCATATATTCAATGATACAAAGGAAAAAGGAAATATCATTATTTACGCATGCAAAATTTCAACGTACCAAATTTTTCCAAATGCAATTCAAATAGTAAATTAATTTAATCGACGTGCCAATGTTCATGGACACATTCTTACCCATGAACCCTTCCATTGATTTCAAGTTTTCCACACTTTATGACAATCAATTTACTATGGTGTGTTGGAGATCAACCAACCTCTTCACCATATGGATTATTCATTCTTGTTCATTATTACAGCAGTATTATGCTCCATGCTACAAACTGATCATGCCCTCAATTTAACATATTATAATATGAAACCTAAGTTTTATATGGTTTCATCTAAACAACTTTTTCCTTACTGGTAGAAAGTGGTGCCAATACTCATGACCACCCATTTCCTTTCTTTAACATATTTACAATTCAGGTAGAGTATTGGAAGGTCCTTCTACCTTAATGGGAAGTCTATTGTCTTCCCTCTTATGCAAGCATGCATTTCCTCAATGCATTCAATTAAATGTGTTTCCTATGAGTAATTTTGTTCCCAACCACTCTTTATTGGTCAATGTACCCATGAAACTATTGATTAATGAATTTTCTTTCAAAGATTCTTAATCATCCTTGACTAGCATAGATTTCCTCTCTCCATTATTTAGATTCTTCTTTCCTGAATCTTACCCTGCTTTGGTAGAAATGGCATACAATAGCCATTCAAAATTATTTTCATATCAGTAAGATAATAAAACACTTTAGAGGGGATCCTTACCAAATCCATCCATACCTTGTGCTGCTTGGGCATGGACATTTTTATACATGTTCTCGTTGCCAACACCCTTGTTTCTAATTTTTACCTCATCAATAGTGCTCCATGGGGCTCCCAAAGTCCCTTCAAAATATTTCAACATTGAAATTCTTTCCTTTATCCTTTACCAGAGGCTATCTACCATTGGAATTTTTCCTTTCCCAATAGCTCCAATCATTTCCTACAGAAAACATGCATTATCACATTCCAAATCATGTCAGTTTTCATGTTAACTGAAATATATGTATATAAATCAACAAATCATTTTCAAATATGCCCCAACATATCTGTATACATTGTATCACATTACCCTCAATGTTTTCAGGAGTTCAAACATAATCAAGTCTCTAGTTGTCTCTATCGTCACACATTTATCACCATTCTCATGCTAAAATACTCACACAACAACATATCATATCCTCATCCTAGAAAACAAAATAGACAACAAGAAAAAAGAGTTAAGGGACTCTTCCCTCTTTCCAAATCCTTCTACATGGTCTAGGATTTTCATCTTAACTAAACTATTCCCAAGGACTCACTTCCTTTACACATTCATGGTTTTAACCAAATTTATACTTGTTTGTTCATTTTTCTTTCATCGGTTGTACTTGTTTCCACAACTGTTCTTTTAAGGATTACACCTATGTTAAACAATTCATAGTTTTAAAGTGAGAAACATATTCCTCCATTTATTCTTCTTTTCTTATGAAATCTACCCCCTCCTAGGGTATTTATTCTCTTTTCCTTTAGTAGGCTTGGTTAGGTTCACCTTTAGCTTCTTGGATAATTCAATATGTTACAACAGTAAGCTTTTTTTTTTAATTTTTCACAGTGAGTTATGAACATGTGCATTCTGCACATTACTATTTAGACATCAGAATAGTCAGCATTCAATTGTTAGTCTTCCATTCATGCATTATGTTTTAGAATCTAATCCAATATTCTTATTTATATAGGCTTACATCCCACTACCAAATTCTCAGCAATTATTAAGGTTGTTATTATGTTCTTCTAATAGAGTCTTTACACAGTTCCTCCACCGAGAACTCCTTTAGCATGCAACTCTTTCGTTGCACAACCATGACTATTTGGAGTGGCATTATCTTCATTATTTCAAAGGTTTACTCAAAATTCCATAAGGGATATAAGAATGCATATTTATTATGCAACTATATTGTTCATACACACATATTCATTGTTATGTTAAGTTACATTAATAATGCACTTAACAACATGTCATCCTTACATGCATATTCATGTTGTCTTTTATCATGACAACAAAGCATCCTTGCTCATTTATTACTTCAACAATTTTTTCTATCTTTTCCCAAGGAAATGGGATACGTCTTCCTCAAGTTATTATTTCGTCGATATAATCATACCCTCCAATATAATGTTAAACATGCATCCATGGAATTTCTCAGATATGGAAAGTACACATATTTCCTCACAACCTACTTGATTATGCAGTCATATTATACTTTTAGGAATGCATACATATATTTGTATATATGTAGGTACATCACTTGCACCCTTTTTACGTCATTCATTCACTTTGATAATTTAGTTTTAATATTAATGTTCTTTAGTGAGAGATTGCAGTCAATCATATGACCAGTCTCATGGTCATAATTCATATTGATGCTTCCCCCTCTACATGGAAACAACCAATAAGGGTCACTTTTTCCCTTTCTACTGTAAAAACCTTCCATAAATTAGAATTCATATGGGTAGTTATTGTATTACCCAAGGCAATAAGATAACCACTTCTAGTCTCTTCTTCCTGCCTCAATTCATTCTTGGTCAATAGATCTCTAGAAGGAAATATTTTCCTAAACTCCCTCTTATTGTTATTTGAATCTACCAAGCCATATTCATGTGGCTACCATCCATCTATGGATGTCAATATGATCCACTGGTCATCTAAAAGTGTTTTGAAACCCCCTTAATCAGAGATTTCATCGGTCTCTCATTAATACTTACAGTCCTATCTTAATAAGGTAATAGGCCACAACATTATCATCATTTCATTCTTGCTATTAACTCCTGTTGACATAACACCATTCTCATTTAAAATGTCCATCAATAGACCATACCTTACAACTCATCATAAATTATAATATGCCTAATTTTCATGTTTAATATTTTTCCATATGCATTCTAGCATATCCTTATGCACCAGTCATTTAATCTATGCATGCAGTGAAAACATATTCCACTTGCTTACCTATTGCATAAGCACACCCTTAAGTTATTAGGGATATACACTCCCTTAGCACATCTTTGAGCTCCTGAACTTGCTCATGTCACTTTACTTATTTCCCGAAGGTTATTCTCATCCCATATGGCTCCTTCTTGCTTTTCTAAAGGGGTTATCCCAATAGAAGGTTTCAATTAAGACAGTACAAGTAAGTTGACCTCACATATTTCCATAAGGATTATAGACATGGGTAAATATACTCACAAGGCCTAATCTCTTATTTAAGAAGAAATTGTGATTACCAAAGGCTTCATAATCCCACATTTGTAGGAAACCTTACAACTTGTTCATTTCATTCACATCCAAGTATTTCTATTAGAACCTATCATCATAATCCCACTCATGTAGGAGTGGCTATCATTTACCCATGGTATAAATATGATTCTTCTACTGCAATCCAACATGATTCGATTTTTGTTGAGTAACTCCCACAAGCTCATCTTAGCTTTGGTGAACTAGTCTTGTGACTATTTTCCAGTCCATCCATACGTAATGTTTTAGTCATGCTCTACTAGATACGCTAGGGTAGGGCTCCCTCCCCCTTAAATATTTCTAATAAAATTTAATTAACTCTTTCATGAGCCCAAGCAAGCCAAGTGTTGTTTCTTGCTCTAATACCACTTTGTCACACACCTAACCCCTAAGTACCTTTTTAAGGGATGGGGTATAATTTTTTCACTTAACCTAACTTAATACCCATGGTCCAATAATTATTGAAGTATTTACTTTCTCTTTTCTCTTTTAGAAGTAGTTTAACACTAACTCGATAAATTACTCATATCATAATTATGAGTAATTATATTATAACACAATGAGCATAATTTCTCCATAATATACTTTAGTTGATTAACTTTAATCAAGGTATATAATTCAATTCCTCCACGCTTCATTTTCACATAATTTAACACATATATAAATATATGCATATTTATTTATTTACTGGGAAAAAGGATTAACTATATTTAACCACAAATTATCCTTTTATTAATTATACTATAATATAATTATATTTAATTATATTATAATATGATTAATTTATATCAAAGGAGCACTTAGGATTATCAATACCGATTAATACCTAAGTCTTCACAATTCGGTGAAAATTCCACATTAGGATTTATGAACCCAAATCTCTCATATGCCAGAGTTCCGGAGAGGGTCCCACTCATATTGTTCCTTTATAATTGATTCCATTTAATGTTTATTATAATTTTCGCGTACGGGAAAATAGTTTCAACCTTTGGTCATTTTTCTCTTACACTCTATCTTCCCCAACATCCTAGAGTCTTGAAGCTATGAAATCCTAGAGCCTCAAACTCCTGAAGGGTCCATAATTACACATGAATTCACATCAAACATTAAATTAAAAAAGAGTCAATAGGGTTTGTACTTTATTACGTGTCAATTTCACAACAACTCATTTAAAATATATAATATTATATTGCATCTTTTTGGAGATTGAGACTATGTTTACAAGGTCTCCAATATTTTATTAATATTTAAAATAAGGGAGAGAGAAAGACATAGAACTTTGAGTCAACCCGCTTCGACTCTCCACCACATTCATTATACTTCAATCTCTCGGAGCTCTAGAGTCCCAAAGCTCTGAAGTGACCACACTAGCGAACATTACCACATCATTTAATAATCAAAGGAGTTGGATTCATTTAGGTGTAATCAATTTAATGAACCTTAAAGTAATATAATATATTATTTGATATTCCTCGAAAATTACACCTAGGTTTTATAATTCTCCAATATTATATTAATGATTGAAAAGAGAGAGAAAGTGTTCACCGGGTCAATCTCCTTTAGCTCTCCAACACCTCCTCTACGTTCAAATATCTCGAAGCCCCAGAGTCCAAGAACCCCGAAGTGGCGCCACTTATGAACATTTCCACATTCTTTAATATTTAGAAATGGATGACTTCATTCACATGTAATAAATTTTAATAAATTTTAATATAATATAATATATTATATTATACCTCTCGAAATTATCACTGAGGTTTCAACAATATCTAATATTACATTTAATATTCAATATTTTAATGAAGGAAAATATATTCTGGTCCATGCCTTGGGATCCTCCATGCAATTCTTCATTCTCATATAACCCAGAGTCCCAAATTCCATAGTTTCAAAGGGGACCCACTATTATTACAGCTTAACATAAATAAAATGATTTGTTTTGAATTATAATATATATATTCGGAATTCCAATAGTTCACAACTTCGAAACTCCAGGGTGTTTGGGGTGATGGAAATCACAAACTGAAGTCACCGGAGGCCTAAACCTTATCTTCCCTGTGCAAGGTTGCAAAATATAACAAATGTAATTAATTGCATTATATGGTAACTAAAATGATCCATTAACGCAAATTAATATAATACACCTTTAAATATAATACAAATTAATGTAAGAGAAAATATTCAGTTTTGTAACCTCGAAGATTTAAAGGAAAATATTTTCACTTACACAAAAAAAGGAAAGGAAAAATATAGTTGTACAGGCCTTATAAATGGATTTAATAAAAGTTTATGTTCCAAGGAAATTTATCCATCCTCAAAATTAAAACATAATTATAATCTCTCAGGTAAATAAGTAGAATTTTAATTCCTTATTATTGTGCCATACCACTCTTACTAATTTTAAGTAAAATGGTCCTAATACAAAGATTTAATTCCACAATAAATTCAGTGTTTCTACTCGGATTTACTACCCACGAAAATTTAAGGCGATTCTATTGGATCATGTTGTCATTGATGCCAATGGTTTGATTGATTGATGTCAAAGGATTGTTGTCAAGTGATTGATTGATTGATTGTTGTGAATGGATAGATGTCAAGTGGAGTCATAGTCATATGATGTCATGCATAGATGAAGATGGATCAATGAGTTGTCATTGATATGATCCATTGTTGGATTGATGTAAAGATGAATTGTTATTGTCTTATCATGGTTGATAAGGTGCAAAAATGGATGAACTCCAAATTGGTCCCCTTATGGTGAAAGACCTCATGGGAAGATGCTTTTCGATTGAGTTATCCTTGGTTGGAGAACCCATGCTTATATGTGGAATAATTATATGAAGATCACCAAAGTTGTTGGTGAAACTATCCTAGATGGATAGTTCTTTTCATACCATTTCTGGTGGTATGTGGAATGTCACATAACTCCTCATGGTTTGATAATTATGACCCTACGAAGATGAAGGACCCTCATATGTTGTATTGAAATCCAAAAAGGTCAAAGAAGTCAAAGATCTTGCAAAGAAGAAATTATTATTTAAATGATAAAGTGAAGTGACAAAGTCAAGGAGGACTATTTGAATAATAAAGTGAAGTGACAAAATCAAGAAGGATTATTTAAATATTAAAGTGAGGTGAAAAAATCGAGGAGGAATATTTAAATGATAAAGTAATGGAGAACTTTCTATTTATGGAAAGTGGTTAACCCTAAAATGAGGAAAATAAGTTAAGTAACCTAGAAATGGGTTAAGTGACCTAGAAGTGGGTCAAGTGACCTAGAAGAAGAAAAGTATAAATAAGATAGCAAGGGTCTCTTGCTAATGCATATTTTGAAGAGAATATTTGGTGTGGATATATTGTGTATCTTTTGTGTGTATCTCTTGAGGATGATTGAAGATATATTATGAGAGGGATAGAGTATGGAGGATCGCATGAATGCATTAATATTTTGGCATATCTGAGATCTTGACGGAAAAATTCTTGGAGGTTTAGAAACACTAGTTTTTGAGGTGTACGTGAGCTACAATGGGACAAGACACGTACATATGCGGGTTGTATGAAGACATGGTGCGTACAGTGGATGAAGTCACGGAGATTGGTATTTGAGCTGATGACTAGCTATTGAAGACTGAAGCAGGTTCCATATCTACATTCTATAGGCTCAGATTTTCCATAGAAACTCTGGTATGGTTATATTGTTTTCTTCATGGATACTATTGCTTGTTGTGTGGTGAATGCTTGAAGAATTCTTGATATGGTTTTTGTGATGTGGTTCATGTTGGATGATAGAGTGAGCAAAACTCTTCTGATTCATTGTTGATATGATTGCTATAGTATTTTTATTGCTTATAAATGATTGAGTAGCATTCATGTTGTATGGTTGAGAAGCATGAGTTAGTTGTTGTAGAGCGTGGATGTATTGTGACCAGTTATGAGTCATACTGGACAGTAAGAGATAGAAGAGAATGATCAATTGGTTGCAGTGGATCTAAGTTGATCTTGAAGAGAAAACCCTAAGAGCTCAGATGTGATACACAGGCTGTAGTTCAGATTGACCACGTGCATATGTGGGATATAGTGATCTAGGGTGCATACATATGTGGGATGCACTACTGACAGGTCGCGTACCTATTGTAGATTGATATCTGTTGAGGATTATTTCCTCATTTCAATTGGTGTTGAGTGTGTAGGCCGAGTCTTGAATTATAGAGATGGTGCTCTTGTAGATTTGTACTCTATTTAGTTGTTGCTAAAAAACCCCAAATATTGAAGTCCGTAATAAAAAACAAATTGTACATACATCTTGTGTTCCATGTGGTGATGGTTTGTTGATGATATGTTGTTGATATATGTTGTTGACATATGTTCACATCTAACTGGTTATAAATGACAACAATAGGTTATTTGTAAGTAGTTATTGCTAACTAATGATTTTTGTGAAGGGGAAGTTTTATGAAAAGAGCCCCACACTCATTCACCCCCCCTCTAAGTGTGGTTGGTGTGTCCAACAATTGGAATCAGAGTGGGCCTTCACTATAAGCCTTAACAAGCTTGAAGGATATCTATAGACACACAAGTGGATGATGAAGTTCCAATCCTTGATGAGGAAAACTATTCTACTTGGAGAATAGGTATTGGAGTGCACTTGAAAGAGATGGGAGTAGGTATTTGGAAGGAAACCATTGGTGGATCAGTTTCATTGAAAATCAAGTCAAAGTTTGCAGCTCAAAGGGAAGGAAAGAAGAATGTTGCATTGGCTCTCAAGACCATTCTTAGTGGACTCTCAAGTCCTATCAAAGAGAGCATGGGAAAATGCACTTCCGCCAAGGATATATGGATAAATAGAGAGGATACATATCAAATCAATAAGGAGAAGGAATATATTGAAGACCACTCCATCAAGATCATTAAAGGTAAAGAATCTCCAAAAAATATTGAATGCATTATTTCTAAATGTGATCTTGAAAACATTTGAAATGGAGACATATAATCATGTGATGATGTTGGAAAAAAGAAAGATCTCTAAAGTATTTCAAATGAAGGTAAAGAATCTCCAAAGACTCTTAATTGCAATGATTCAAAATGTGATGATGTTGAATTTTTCTCTACAAGTGAAGAAGAAAATTTAGAAATATTTTGTGTAGAGTTTGATGGTAGTTATCCTATGGAAAGAATAGAAGAAGATATATTAGAACTTCAAAAGAAAGTTGAATATGGTTTATATGAATATATCAATGACCATTATTATATATACTATAGCTATCTTTTAGATAACACTAAGAATTTTCTTAGGAGGAGCCAAAGTCACATCTTGAAGTTAAAGGGAATGATTAAAGAACAAGAAAAGAGTAATAAGACTCAATTAGAAGAAAAGGAAGAAGAGATCACAAGACTAAAGAATGAAAAAGAAGTTATGAAGGTAGATGATGAGATTAGCATAAGTTTTGAAACTATTTTCCATCTCAAGTCCCAAATTGAAGAAGACAAAGGCTAGAGGAACTATTGAAGAATCAAATAAATGAAAAGGAAGAGTCGTGACATAAGTTATAAGATGAAGTTGTTGATCTTATAAATAAACTAGAGAAGTCAAACATATTCTTGAATATCTCACTGATCTTGAATGAGATCTTGGAAAGTCAAAGATCATCAAATGATAAATTAGGTCTTGGATACAAGAAAGAAGCTACACATGTTAAAGCAAGCACCTCACAGAAGCATGAGGTAAAGGATGAAGAAAAGGTTGCAAGMAAACCATATACAAAAGGAAAGGAAAGTTTCAAAAGAACTAAGCAATAAAGACCTCAAGAATCTACCATTACACGTCAAATAAAATGGACACCAAAGCAAAGGTATGAAAGTGTTTTTCATGGTCAATGTTATTCATGTAATGAATATGGTCACAAAGCTTTGGAATGTAGATCTTATGCAAGGAGAGATAATGGAAGATTTAATAACACCATAAGGTGTTGGAGATGTGATCAAGTAGGACACATTTATGTTCACTGTCACAACATGAGATGCTACAACTGCAGTGGATTTGGCCACAAGTCCTAGGATTGATGGGACACAAGAAGAAAGTCCATAATGAGGAATTCATATAGCTTGTGTAATATCCCTAGAATGAACCTGAACGGAAGTGTAATACAAGTATATTTAAGCTAGTGAGTTGTTTAGACATCATATTTCTAATACACCTTTCATGGCATGGTGTGTGCATATACTACACAGTAAAGTGATGTAGTGTGCAGATTTATGGATACTGTGCGCAGTAACTAAAGTGTGTGCAACGTTAAAGACAGTGGATACAATGCACAATAACTAAAGTGTGTGCAATATTAAGGTAAGGGAACCTTTATGTATATGATATGCATTATAGGCTAGTGAGCCAGTATTATAAGACATAATGCTTATGTTTTAGAACTAGGCCAAAGCGCCTAGATGTTAAAGGCCAATGCACCTATTTTGTATATCTCTCATGATTAATATAAAATACACCGATGCATGCAGACCGACCATGATAAAAGAGAAGGGGGACTAACTTCCACTAGTTAGGGAAAGGGAGGGCCAAAAGCTAAGGAAAGGGCTAAGCGAGAGAGTTTAAGCCAAAAAAAAAAAGGAATATTAAATTAATATTTCTTTGAACATAAAGTATGGATAATTATTTTATCCTAAATCCTAAAGAAGGGGACAAGTGTATTAGAGAATCTTCCAACATGACAAGTGTCAAGTTAGAGACATGCATACTTATTTCCGAGACTTAGTACCTTTGGGGGGGATCTTACCATTTTTCCTTCGACCAAAGAACCATTATTGGGGGGGAAATCATCATCTCTACTAGGAATCCATGACCATTTCTTTGGACAATCATCAATCTATCCTCGTACTTTCCTATCACTGTACATGAACCTGTTTCCATAGACATTTTCCTGTTGGTGTATCTGTCAACTTGGGAGTGGGATTGAAGAGGCGGGTTGTCAGGATAGTGAGCAATTCTTTGAGTGAGAGAATTGGTGGGGATCGATTTCTTGAAGGTGCTAAACTACAACTACAATGCTCTGAGACTTTTGGTTTGGCCTGTTGCTGAAGCCCTCAAAGAGAAGTGGGTAAGCCAAAGGAACATTGAGTAAAGAAGGGGCACACTTCCTTGGGTGGGACAGGCATGTGGGGAATGAGAGGTTGTAGGTTGTCGATTGAGTGAGAACCTAAGATGGAGTCTTTCCTATTGACCGCGAACCTTTATCCTAGCTAGGAATCCCTTACCCAGGTGGAGTCTATTCCCATCTCGAGGGTGACTCACTATTGATAGTGATGAACAGTGTAATCTAAGGCTGGGAGGTTCGTGGATGGTCTACACATAGTTGGTGACATTCTTACCAAGATAAGTATCGGTTTTGTGATGAATATACATGCTGCATTGTTATTTATGTGTTAATTTATGAGTTTTATTGTATGTGTGAGCATATATGTTTGTATGTTTAAGGGTATACCCCTATGTATGATGCATGTCTGTGTTTACTATTAATACATCTTGAAAATTGTCTATTCATAGAATGCAACTATTTATTTATGTTTTATATGTGAAGATTCCACTAGAGCATTTTATGTATACGTTTAATTGCATGCAGTTCAGTATGTATGTATGCCTGTGTGTGTATATGCACATTTAAAAAGAAAAATTATGTGACATACCTCAGTTGGATACTAGGTTGTTACCTTATGTTGTCAGAACTAAGTTAAGTGTCTGAGTAGTGACGTTCCCTAGCCTATTGGTGGCTGGGGAGGTTTGTTACAGTATGGTATCAGAGCATTAGTTTTCGACACTGAGCCTGAATGGGCCAAACAAGTTGAATGGAGACAATATTACAATATGGTATCGATTACAATATGGTATACATTATATTTGTGTTCATGGAAAATTGAACCACCGAGCGGAAGAATAATATGTAGGGATGCACTCACTAAATTTAGCATTGTGTGGAGTGCATACACATAGTAAGGGTGCACATGGTGTGGGCGGTATGGTAAGGCAAAGTGAAGTTTGGTTGGTGCTCATACAATATGAGTATGAGTTGTATCACTATAATGCAGGTGAGGGTGCATGTAGGTGATTGTGCGCGGTAGCAACAGAGTATTTGATGGGGCATATAGATTATTGTATGTGGTAAGGGATATTGAACTTTAGCATGGTGCAATGCATAGAGAGAAATGCATGTGGAATATATGACCGCAATATAGAAACAATGCGCAGTGGATATTGATGCGCAACACAGAAGTAGTACGTTCAAGTTATTGGTGCGATGAAGAGGAAATGTATAGCAGATACAGTTGCATGGAAGCATGAATTACCTTATAAAGTTGCTTTGCACGATAAATAAAGGTACACAAGATGAATTTTATGTGTGAAAAATCATCTGGAAGGCTAATTAAGACGATGAACCTGAGTTTAATAGAAAATTTACATAGTATTCAAAGAAAGAGGAAAACATAACTGCATTGAAGTATTATTTAAAATGAGTCAAGAGAGTGAGATGAATTCTGAGTTTTATTCAGACAGTTGAAAGTGAAATATAAGTTACAAGAAGACACTTAATATTAAAGGAAACAAGATTCATATCACCATTAGTTGGAATCTTGTCCTAAGCAGTACAAAATATGCTATTGTGCTTATATATTCATTTAAAATCCGAAATTACGGAAGGGGATGATTCAAAATAGCAGTTGCATTATTTAAAGAGACCGAACAAGAATGGGTCTATCATCTCCGAAGATTCCTTACCTCTGCTACCATCTGTCCAAAAATAGCTGAACTATACTCAATTGTATTTGAGGGTGCATTTTATCTTAGCTAGCTCCTCCTTAAAAGAATCTAACCAGACTCATTGATTCTCTCCAACACTTCCAACTGCTTTAGTGACGAGTTCTTTCTTTTGTCTCTTGCTTCATTTCTTCTTAGTAGCTGGTCTGTTGATAACCAGATATCTCATGATTGGATTTAGCCTGATTTCCAATCTAGAATCAGTAACAGGTACTGTGTGAAATTTAGTTGCCAGTATTTGCGCGACTACCTTTTCCTTCATACTCGTAGGAAAATTTAGCATGTTTCCCGAATAACCAGTATCATTGGATTTAAATGGGTCCATATACCTTAGTTGTGTGGACACTGAAATACTTTTGCAGAGATGATAAGATCAAACCAGTTTGGAGACTTCTTGGTGATGGATATGATGATGCTTCCATACCCAAGAGTTGGTTATTATAGAGCCTCAATCATGAATCACTGACAGACTTGTGCACAAGTATGATGGGTTTCCATGCTTGGCTAATCCATTTCAAATGATTAAAATTTTTGAGTTCATTACATGGTGACATTCACCTAACTTCAAACGACTGTGATGTACTGAGCGAATGAGACAGAGTGATTTGACTAGCTGTCACCCATCCAATGAATGGTGGATTTGACATATTGAAGCATGTGACATCGGAACTTATGCAAAAGTGGTTTTGACAAACCGCCTTTCACCCGATGTATCTCTGTGTGATGATGTAGTTCTTGCTAAGTTCTCAAAACTCTGGTCTTGTCTAAGAATCGTCATGGTGGAAACACCAAGAAATTAGAGAAGATAATTCTGATATATTTATTGAGCCAAAATAGTTCATATTTCTCATGGATTGTTGATTTAATTAACCTAATAAGTTTTAATGACTGCACAATTTGCAGAATTAACAACAACTAGATAAGATCATATCAATACCAAATCCATAGGAATGGAAGAGACACGAAGAAATTACAGTCAACAAGATGAGAGTAGAGGGATGAATGCCCATTTGGACATTGAAGGAACAAACTCCAATGGACATGGAGAGGAAAGGGATGAAAACCTAAATATGGTAGAGACCATTAAAAATTTGCAAAAGGATATCCAAATCCATAAAGATGATAATGAAAGGCTTATGAGAGCCAAAGAGCAGTAGGATGAATTCAACATGAAGTTATTGCAAGGTCTAAACAAGATAGAAAAAAAATTGGAAAAAGAAAGTGACTCAAGCAAATTTGGAAGTCACAAACCTTCAGATGAGAAAAAGAAATCAGGAAATGTTGGCAGACACCACCATCACTCCCCAAAGCATTCCAATAAAAGAGTAGGTAGCAGCACAATTCCATCCCCTGTTAGACAACATAAGAGGTCTGGGGTGGATGAACTACGAGGAGAATGAACAAAATCAAGCCTCCTACATTTGATGGTGAGCACAAGAAGGATGAAGATGAAGAAACATGGTTTTTGGGAATGAGAAAGTATTTTCAATTACACAATTATTCTTCTCATGTAGAGGGTAGAATTTCCATATATCAACTCAAAGGAAAGGCATCCATGTGGTGGGATCAGCTTGTGCAGGTACAACACATCAAAGAGAAGAGCATTACTTGGAGGGAATTTAAGAGGTATTTTGAGAAGAAATACTTGACTAAGAGATATTATGACAAGAAAATGAAAGAGTTCTTTGAACTCAAGCTCAGAAGCATGACCATAAATGAATATGAAAGAAGACTCCTAGAAATGTTGAAGTATGTCTCCTTCATCAAGGATGTGACAATTAAACTTCAAAGGTTTTTGAGTGGATTGCCAATGTTCATCAGTGAAAAAATACAGTATGATGATCCCAAGACATTGGAAGAGACCATAAGGCGAGCTAAATGTCTATATGATCAATAGAAAGCAAGGCCAACTTTCCAAAAAGCTTTGGAAAACAAACAAAATTTCAAGGTGGATCAGAGGAAGAAAGGACTTAAACCACCATTCTTTAGAAATAGTCCATGGAGACCAAAAACTCTTAAAGAGCCCAAAATGATAGAGGAAGAAGGCCAAAGGCCAAGGCTTCCACCTGATCAATGTTAGGGTTGTAAAGGAGATCATAGATTCAGATATTGTCCTCACAGAGGTGAACAAGAAAGAACTGTTTATAATGTACAACAAGCTGAAATAGTTGAGGACATGGGAAGAAATGTGCCAAGGATATATGCAGCCCTGAATAACAAGAAAGCAGAATACCAGTCACACATGATTGAAGTGGAAGGTATGATTAACAACCAAACCATTTCTATTTTAATTGATTCAATAGCTAGTCATAGTTATATAGATCCTAAGATGGTAGAAATTTTGCAATTGCCAAGAAGAAAGCATGGAAAATCTTGGTTGGTACAGTTGGCTACAAGAGCCAAAATAAAGGTTAATGAGATGGTTAAGTCATGTCTTATGGACATGAATGGACTGAGCACCAAAGCAGATTTGAACATCTTACCTTTAGGTTCCTATGACTGTCTAATTGGGATGGATTGGTTGGACCCGCATCATGCTCTATTGGATTGTCATAACAAAGGATTTACTTGCTTGGATGAAGAAGAGAACTAAAGGAAAGTGCAGGGAATTCCTAGGGCAGTAACCATTAGAGAAATTTCAGCAATGCAGCTGAATAAATGTTATAGAAGAGGATGTCAAATATTTGCAATTCATATGGATGAGACATCTAAAGACAAGGTGCCAAATTTGGAGGATTATGCAGTCTTGAAAGAGTTTGTGGATGTATTCAAGGAGGTACTAGGACTACCCCCAAAGAGAGACATTGATTTTTCTATAAATCTGACACCAGGAGCAACTCCCATGTCAAAGACTCCTTACAAAATGAGTACTCCAGAATTGAAGGAGTTGCAAATGCAGCTTGAAGAACTTCTGAAGAAGGGGTATATATGCCCAAGTGTGTCACCTTAGGGTGCCCCAGTCTTTTTTATGAAAAATAAAGATGGAATGTTAAGATTGTGCACTGATTTAAGACAGTTGAATAAAGTCACTGTCAACAACAAGTATCCTCTGCCAAGGATCGATGATATTTTTGATCAATTGAAGGATGCAAAGATATTTTCAAAGATAGATCTCAGATTGAGATACTATCAGGTAAGAATTAAAGAAGAAGATATCAACAAGACCACCTTCAGGACAAGGTATGGTCATTATGAGTTCGCAGTGGTGCCATTTGGGTTGTCAAATGCACCAGCTATTTTCATGTGCTTAATGAATGGTGTTTTTCGAGAATATTTAGACAAGTTTGTCATTGTCTTTCTGGATGACATTCTTATATACTCTAAATCATAGGAAGAGCATGAACATCATTTGAAGATGGTGTTGCAAGTATTAAGGGAGCATCAATTGTATGCCAAATTGAGCAAGTGCTCATTTTATCATAAAAAAAAAATCATTATTTGGGACATATCATCTCAAAATATGGGATAGCAGTGGACCCTGAGAAGATAGAAGCCATTAGAGAATGTTCGGAACCAAAGAATGTGATAGAGGTCAGATTATTCATGGGATTTGTAGGATACTATAGGAGATTCATTGGAGGATTCTCAAAGATAGCACACCCAATCACTTCCTTGCAAATAAAGGGTATGAAGTTTCAGTGGGCGTCGAACTGTGAAAGGAATTTCCAACATTTGAAACAATTATTGGCAAGTGCTCCAATACTAAGGATTGCAGACCCAAATGAAGATTTCATTGTATGCATAGATGCATGTAATGAAGGACTTGGTGGAGTCCTTAGCCAAAATGGATTTGTGATATGTTATGAATCAAGGAAGTTGAAAGAGCATGAAATAAACTATGCCACTCATGATTTGAAGTTGGCAGCCATAGTACATGCCCTGAGGAAATGGAGACACTACCTCATGGGAAAAAGGTTTGAGCTAAGAACATACCACAATGGTTTGAAATATTTATTTTATCTGCCAAATCTAAATGCTAGGAAAAGCATATGGTTATAATTTCTAAGCAAATATGACTTTGATATAAATCATATCAAGGGGAAAGAAAATAAAGTGGTTGATTCACTCAGCACGAGGGTGCATGAACTATGTGCTACAACCATCAGCATGTATCAGACTGATGTTAAAAGAAAATTTCTGGAGGCTGCAAATACAGACCTGCAATACAAAGAATTGATAGCAAAATTACAACAAGGTAAGACACCACAGAAGATGGATACTTATAAGTTGGGAGTAGATGAAATACTGCTGCACAAGAACAAAATTTTCGTACCAAATGTCCAGGTCTTGAAACATATAATTTTGCATGAGATGCATAATGTTCCTTATGCAGCACACCCCAAATATCAAAAAACCGTAGTAGCATTCAAGAGCCAATACTTTTGGCGAGGTATGAAGAGAGATATAGCATAATACATCGCAAGATGTATGGAATGCTAGAAAGTTAAAGTAGAATATAGGCACCTAGAAGGATTGTTGAAACCTTTTCCCATTCCTGAATGAAAGTGGGAAGTGGTGACAATGGATTTTATTATGGGATTGCCTAGAACATACAATATACATGATTCGATTATTATGGTGGTGGTGGAAAATATTACAAAAGATGCCCATTTTACTGCACTCAAAACTACTCACGAGGCAACAGATGTCACTGATATTTTCATGAAGAATGTGGCATGATTTCACGAAATTCCTAAAATGATTGTGTTTGACAGAAACCTGAAATTCACCTCGAATTTCTAGAAAGGATTGTTCAAAGGTATTAGGAAGAATCTGAACTTTATTATACCTTACCATCCTGAGTTTGATGGATAGACAGAGAGGATGAATAGAGTGATAGAAGATATGTTGAGAATGTATGTGATGGATAAACCATCAAAATGGGAAGACTACCTACATTTAGTAGAATTTGCTTACAACAATGGGTATCACGCATCATTGAAGATGATCCCATTTGAAGCACTTTATGGCAGAAGGTGAAATACTCTACTGAGTTGGGATAACCCAGCTGATAGAACAATAGTCAGGCCAGAGTTGCTCAAGGAGATGGAGGACCAAATGTTAAAAATTAAGCAGAATTTAAAAGCTTCCCAAGATAGAAAGAAAAGTTATGTTGATAAAAATAGAATCCACAGGGAATTCAAAGTGGGTGATCATGTTTTCCTGAAGGTGAAAGCTAACAGGATTTCCCTAAAGCTGGGAAGCTATGCCAAGTTGACAGCCAGATTTTGTGGACCATTTGAAATCCTAGAGAGGATTGGTCCAGTTGCTTATATGATTGCATTGCCTACATCTATGTCTATTCATAATGTATTCCATGTATCATTGCTAAAGAAATACATAGATGATGCTAATCATGTTTTTGATTAGAATGTTATTCAGGTGGAGCAAGAAGGCGCTTTCCAAGTGCATCCAGTGCACATTTTGGACCAGAAAATCAAACAACTCTGGAATCATGCCATAGGGCTTGTAAAGGTCTAATGGACCTAGTACAAACTTGAATATGCTACTTGGGAGCATGAGGATGCAATGCGGGCAGAATACCCACATCTTTTTGAAAAAGTTGAAAATTTTGTTGTATATGGGTACATGATGCACTAAGGACAGTGCGTAAATAAGGGGAGGGGATTGTAATATCCCTCGGCTGAACCCAAATGCAAGTGTAATCCAAGTATATTTAATCTAGTGAGTTGTTTAGACATCATTTTTGTAATACCCCTTTCATGGCATGGTGCGCGCATGTACTGCATAGTAAAGTAATGTAGTGTGCACATTTCTTGATACCACACGCAGTAACTAAAGTGCGTGAAACCTTAAAAATAGTGAACACAGTGTGCAGTAACTAAAGTGCACATAATATTAAGGTCAACGAACCTTTATGTATATGATATGCATTATAGGCTGGTGAGCTAGTATTATAAACCATAATGCTTATGTTTTAGAATTAGGCTAGAGCGCCTAGATGTTAAAGGCCAGTGTGCCTATTTTGTATATGTCTCATGATTAATATAAAATACATTGTTGCATGTAGACCGACCATGATAAAAGATAAGGGGGAATAGGTTCCACCAGTTAGGGAAAGGGAGGGCCAAAAGTTAAGGAAAGGGCTAAGAGAGAGAGCTTAATCCAAAAAAACAAAAAAACAAATATTAAATTAATATTTCTTTGAACATAAAGTATGGATAATTATTTTATCCTAAGTCCTAAAGAAGGGGACAAGTGTATCAGAAAAGATTGCAACATGACAAGTGTCAAGTTGGATACATGCATACTTATTTCCGAGACTTAGTACCTTTAGGGGGGATTTTACCATTTTTCTTTCGACTAGAGAACCATTATTGGGGGGGAAATCATCATCTCTAGAAGGAATCCATGACCATTTATTTACACAATCATATAGCTAACCTCATACTTTCCTATCACTATACATGAACTTTTTTCCATAGCCATTTTCCTGTTGGTGTACCTGTCAGCTTGGGAGCGGGATTGAAGAGGTGGGTTGTCAGGCCCATGAGCAATTCTCTGAGTGAGAGAATTGGTGGGGATCGATTTCGTGAAGGTGCTAAACTATAGCTACAGTGCTCTGAGACTTTCGGTCCAACCTATTGTTGAAGCCCTGGAAGGGAAGTGGGGTAGCTGAAGGATTGTTGAGCAGAGAAGGGGAACACTTCCTTGGGTGGGACAAGCATGTGGGGAATGAGAGGTTGTAGGCTGTCGGTTGAGTGAGCACCTGAGATGGAGTCTTTCCTATTAACCGTGAACCTTTAGCCTGGTTAGGAATCCCTTACTTGGGTGAAGTCTAGTTCCAACTCGGGGGTGATTCACTGTTGAGAGTGATGAATAGTGTAGTCTAAGGCTGGGAGGTTTGTGGATGGTTTGCACGTAATTGGTGACATTCTTACCAAGATAAGTATCGGCTCCATGATGAATATACGTGCTGCATTGTTATTTATGTGTTAATTTATGGGTTTTATTGCATGTGTGAGCATATATGTCTATATGTTTAAGGGTATACCCCTGTGAATGCTATATGTTTGTGTTTACTATTAATACAACCTGAAAATCGTATATTCAAAGAATGCAACTATTTGTTTATGTTTTATATGTGAAGCTTCCACTAGAGCGTTTTATGTATACATTTAATTGCATGTAGTTTAGTATGTATGTATGCCTGTGTGTATATATACATATCTAAAAAGAAAAATTATGTGACATACCTCAGTTGGATACTGGGTTGTTACCTTATGTTGTCAGAACTAAGTTAAGTGTCTGAGTAGTGATGTTTCCCATCCTGTTGGTGGCCAGGGAGGTTTGTTACAACTTGAATAGAAGAAGGAATGAAGTAAGGAAGGGAAACATATTTGAAAATATGGAAGCTCAGAGCTAAAGTTCTAATAATAAGAGACACCTTCAGAAGTGGGTGAAGAAGACTGAATACCCAGAGCATAATGGAAGCCTTAAATGAGGTTCAAGTGTGTCATCTACTAAAACATATGCGGCTGACAATGGTATTGGTTGTGTACATACATAGGTTGACCTTGAATAGGCTACGTACATATGTGAGATGTCTATTCAGCAGGCCTCGTATATGTGGTAAAGCATAGGGAAAAGAGCTATGCATAGGGGTTGTAGCTTGATGTGATGGTATAACTCTGTGATGCAGGGTCTAACATGGTTTTTTGTGGGTTCTGACATTGTTTGTTGTAGGTTTTCATGATTCCATATTGGATTATGTAATGTGATGATAAAAAATAATGAAGGGCTATATTGGATGCATGGCACTAACCCATGAGTATAGATTGAGGCATTTTATATTGAAGAACAATGCTGGGTATGACAATGAAGTTATGTCACCTTGGTCATGTGATATATCATGATGATGCTAGCTAGAGATGTCATTGATCTATTTGAAGCATACTACTAGTAAGTGTATTGTTGGATGCTTAGTATTTGTTGTAGTGAATGGAGGATTAATGTTGATCTGTTGGGGTACATGGCTGGTACATATTTTGAGTTTCATTGACATACCTTATGATGTAGTATTGGAAGCTTACTTGATGCATGAATTTGGCATATGGTTGGAATACATATTGGTACATGTAGTTGATGATTTGATTAGGTGATCATGTTGTACATCATTGATGAGTCTATAGTTGATGCATGATTGGTACACTTCTAGTACATTGGTAGAGGCACCTACTAGTAGATTGATTGGCACATGTTTTGTGGTGGAATTGGCATACATGCATGAGGATTCATCTTGTTGTAGTATTGATGAATGGTTGATGTACTTTCTTGGTACAAGTGGTGATGCATGTTTGATACACTCATAGATGGTATATGTTTGGATGATAGTACTTGGATAAAAGTACACCATTGGTAGATTCACATGGTTGGCATATTGATAGATGCACATGGTTGGCATGTTGTTGGAGGCATATGATTGGTATAATATTGGCACACATTTTGGTACATGATGTATGTGTTCATTCATTGACTTATATTTTTCTTCATGATGGTTGGTATGGCATGAGTTTGATGCATGGACATGTCTAATAATCATCATGTGGTAGCATATTGTTCATTTTGCAGAAAAAGATAGGGGGAGACATACCCATAGGGGGATTCATTCTTCTTCCCATGATTCCAGGAGGAGATGTTTATCAAATGCAAAGATAAATACTTGAGAGAGAACCCCATCTTTGAAGAAAGAGAACATAGGCAAAATTCCAAGGGGAGTGATGGTCACAGGGGGAATATGAGTGATGTATCTTCATCATTACACCAGAGTGAGATCCCTTGTTTAAAAGGGGAGAGATTATTCAAAGGAATATCAAAGGCATTCAGATAGGGGAATCAGCCCCAGGGAGAGATAGTCACAAAATTCAAGCAGGGGGAGCAACACTAAGAGGAGAATAACCCTTTGACATTGATTTCAAAGGGGGAAAGATAGTCACATTGACTATTGATGTAGAGCATGCCTTATCTAAATGTTGACATCAATAATTGGTAATAGGTGTTGACATCAATGTTGGTATTGCCATCAATGTCAAAGGGGGAGATTGTTGGATCATGTTGTCATTGATGCCAATGGTTTTATTGATTGATATCAAAGGATTGATGTCAAGTGATTGATTGATTTATTGTTGTGAATGGATAGATGTCAAGTGGAATCATACCCATATGATGTCATGCATATATGAAGATGGATCAATGAGTTTTCATTGATATGATGCATTGTTGGATTGATGGAAAGATGAATCATTATTGTCTCATCATAGTTGGTAAGGTGCACAAATGGATGAACTCCAAAGTGGTCCTCTTATGGTGAAATCCCTCAAAGGAAGACACTTTGCGGTTGAGTTATCCTTGAAGTATGGTTGGAGAACCCATGCTTATATGTGGAATAATGAGATGAAGATCATGGTTGGAGAACCCATGCTAATGCATCTTTTGAAGAGCATCTTTGGTGTGGGTGTCCTGTGTATATTTTGTGTGTATCTATTGAGCATGATTAAAGATCTATTTTGAGAGAGAGAGAGTATGAAGGATCTCATGAACGCATCAAATTTTTGGCATGTCTGAGATCTTGACGGAAAAAGTCTCGAAGGTTCAGAAACCCTAGTTTTTGAGGTGTACGTGGGCTACAATGGGCCAAGACATGTACATACACGGGCTGTATGAAGACAGGGCACACATAGTGGATGAAGAGATGGAGATTGGTGTTTGAGCTGATGACTAGTTGTTGAATATTGAAACAGGTTCCATATATACATTCTATGGGCTCAGATCTTCCATAGAAACTCAGGTATGGTTATATTTTTGTCTTGATGGATACTATTGCTTGTTGTGTGGTGAATTCTTAAGGCATTCTTGATATGGTTGTTGTGATGTGGTTTGTATTCGATGATAGAGTGAGAAACACTCTTCTGATTCAGTGCTGATATGATTGCTATGGTATGTTGATTGCTTATACATGATTGAGTAGCATTCATATTGTATGGTTCAGAAGCATGAGTTACTTTTTGGATAGCTTGAATGTATTGTGATTGGTTATGAGTCATAATGGACAGTAAGAGATAGAAGAGAATGATGAATTGGTTGCAGAGGATCTAAGTTGATCTTGAAGAGAAAACCCTAAGATATATTATGTGATACGCAAGTTGTAGTACAGACTGACCGCGTTCATATGCGAGTTGTAGTGATCAATGGCGCGTACATACATGAGATGCACTACTGATAGGTCATGTACCTATTGCATATTGATCTCTATTGAGGATTGTTGCCTCATCTTAGTTGGTGTTGAGTGTGTAAGCTGAGTCTTGCATTATAGAGATGGTCTGAGCTAGCCTTCTCATCTCTATGAAAGTACTTGTGGGTAACATTGTCAACTCTGGTCACCATGTCAAGGCAGTGTCCTCTGGTTATCCCTTGAATAAAAAGAAAAAGAAGAAGAAAAAGAAAAAAAAAAAAAAAAGAGTAAAGGCAAGAACGGGCTTGGAAAAATTGCATCCATGACAAGTAAAACTCACCTTCTACAAAGGCACCCGCAGATAAAATCATGCATCCCTGGCTCACACTTCACCCACATGTCTGGAAATCCCCTAGCCACATCGCCTCACTTACATGGCTTAGATGAAACCTTCCTAGAAACTTTTCCTTTCTTGTGGATACTAGCCCAATAGGATGTATTGTCTTTTTCTCCAGTATTGTATTGTAGGTTTTTGTAATGTCTTTGAGCTATTGATTGATTTATTAGGGTCTTATGCATATGTTTGATAATATTGATGATGAAACGTGATTAACATTTCTATGATCCTAGTGATTGATGAGCCCATGGAGGGCATAGCTTCTGATGTGCAGGATCATGCCTGATGGACAAGTACCATTTGGACTAGTACACATGGGGAGATGATCGGTTTGGACCTCCATGGGGATGAAGAGCCAACTAGATGGATGTTGAGACCCCATCAGGGGGAAAAGACAAGATAGTGGTTGATTAGGGTCTTGCACCGAAGAAGAAGAGGAAGTTCCATCAGAGGCACTTTGGCAGAGCCCGGCCTAGGGGGAATGACCAATTTTCAGTGGAATGTTGGACTTAGGAGACTCAAGATTCCCCCATCCTCACCATGATGTCATCCAACTTCATGGACATTCATGGAGGAAGACTGGTCAGCAGCGGCACGTGTGGCATGTTGGAGAGGTCCCAAGGAGGTTAACGTTTTGCTCCTAGCTGTCTCATCTATTCTAAAAGGGGCTGGCACCTCCCCTGAAGGGGATTTTACCTTTTTATTATCTCAGTTAGGGTTTTAATTTGACAATTTAATGTAAAAAATAGTATTATGGTCTTGTCGACTTTTTTGTGACCTGAAATTTAATTAAGGTCATTGATACAGTATATATTGAGGAGTTTTAGCCTCATTTTAACATTACACATCACTCACTCATTAGTGAGGTCTGATTTTTGTGCCCTGCTTGGGTAATTTTGCTGGTTTAAGTGAGGTGCACTTGTTGAAGGAAGGCATTTCTTGGCATTTTTCGCATTTATCTTGAAGGAAGGTTTAGAACTATGGTTTGCATGCTATTTCATGGTGATATGTAAGTGATTTTTTCTGCAAAACTTCTTGATTGAATGGTTGTAGTCTTATATTCTTGCATATGTTTATAATTTTCTAATCTAAAAACCCTAGGTGACAAGCACACAAGTAGGTCCTTGTTTCATGTCCCCTAAAAGAGAAATTTTCAGCCATTGAAGAAGGAAGAAATAGCCTAGCTATAGCTACACTCTTATTGCTTCTTCCTCCTGAGCTAGCCATACTTTCAGAATTCAAGAAGGAGGAGATATCCCAGGCCTAGGTTATCTACACCTAGGGCCATCCTTCTTCTAGGGTTTAGTGATAGAGCCTTGTTGTAACAACACTCTCCCTCACTGCACTCTCTTGTCTTGATTTATCTTCCTGCTAGCTATTTTTTCCAAGTTAACCTAAGGAAGGAGGAGAGAGCACGAGACCTTGCTTTAGCAACACTGGAGTGACCTTCTCTCCCCTAGGGTTTTGATTTTGAATCCCTGCCATAGTAGCACTTCAGAACTCTTCCCTCCATTCCTTTGCCATCCTCCTTCAACCCTTGCATCCTCTATTAAATTGAATCCATAAACCCGAAGGCACTAATCTTAGACCTCCAGTATTGAAGTGAAAGTGATCAAACAAACTCTCAAACTATTTTCTAAATTGAAACCCTAACTAAACTGCTAACCCTAAGTTGTTGACATCATACCTAGAATATTTCATCTTATGCAACAACATTTCATTTTTATAAGAAATTAAATTGTGTTTAAAGCATTCATTGAATGAGGGATTGATTGGATACATTGATTGCTAAAACATCTTGATATTTATTGGTGGAGTGCTATTATTTCATTGTTGTATTAACAAACATTGACTTCATCAATATTTATTGTTATAATTGCAGATATATTGATATCTGATAGTCTTATGAAGCACTAACCCATTGAATCATAGCTTGCATATATTGGTTTGTTGTTGCTTTGTTCCGGGAAGGTGTTCTTCTTTGTGTTGTAGGAAAATCTCTCTGCAGACAGGTAGATTGCCTCTAAGAGCTTGACCCTAACTCTAAGACAGAAAATGCTTAATGTGGACACTGAATTCCTTTCAAATCTATCTAAACTAACACATGAGAAGGAAGGAGAACAAAAGTACCTCTTTATTGATGTTTGTCCCTGCATGCTCCGATTTGCGCTCCGATCCTTTGCTCCTCGCTGAATTCTATGGAAAAACAAGATACGAACACTTCCTACTCTATTGATGTTAGCTTGAAAATAGATCTATCTATCAATGATAAGTTCATGTAACATTAGACACAAACTAGAAAGAAACAGGCCAAGCATGTCATATTAATGAGAATAACGACCAACAATACTTACAATCATAGATGCGAATGAAACAACTTCATCAAGTCCCCTTCATCTAACCCTTGCTCGAAAGATCAACAACCTGGATAACAACAACTTCACTGATCACTCTCCTTTGGTTGACTGTGTGTTTCCTATGAGATCATAGGTTTCATGCTAGCAATTCTTCCCCCATCAACTCTCTTCTAGCACCACTTATGAGATCATAAGTTTGGTGTGATTCTCCTTTTTTCCATTCCTCTTTCACCATTAGAAATCTTTCTTATATATCCTTGGAGAGGATTTAACCACTTGAGATATCCTTGGGGAAGGTGAGGACTTTCCTCCTTCAGTTGATGATTTGCCCTAAGATCATGGTTGGACTAGGGATTCGAATCCAACTGCCTTCCAAGAATGAAAAGATCCTTCCCCCATTCATCTCAACAACTTAACAACTGCCCAGAATAGGTAGCACTCCCTCAAAAGGACCATCAGAGCGTTGTAGCACTCCCTAGTAGGCTTTAGGGGGGCACTAGTGATTTTAAAATCTATAGCGCTCCATCAAAAGGGCCAGGGGAGCTTTATAATGCTCCCTGACAGTGTAAGGGGGAGCATCGATGCTCCGAGATAGTGTAAGGGGGAGCACTCCCCTCCAAAAAATCATTTTTTGAGGTGCTTTCAGATGGAAAAAGGTTTGCAAGCCTGCTGACTCATTTCTCCTCTTCCAAATCAGATGTTTGAGGTGTCTCAAGTGTCCTTCTCATGTCGTTATAGGCATGACATAGGCATCATGGAAGTATGCTTTCTTTGACACTTGTGACACTTGTGAGAAACATGCAAGACTTGTGACCTTGTGAGAAAAAAGTGACACTTGTAATGACGACACTTGCGACACTATCGAAGTGAGTGATTTTGATGTGTAACAGATTTCCCCCCAAAGTATGAAGTTAGAAGATAGGAACTAATAAATGAAATACTTTGTAGAAATTCAACCAAGGGTATAGACTCGGAGAACCTGACGGAAGCTGCACACAAACATCCAACAAATATTATGACATGTTTCAAACCTAAGGCAGGCATACCTATGCTTGGGTGATCAAGACTTGCAAGATATGGCTGTCATAAATACACTGCAGATCCATAATTGTATTGATAAAAAGGTATAGCCACTGAAAATACACTGTGAATCTATACTCTAATGACATGAACTAATCGTAGCCATAAATAATACATAGTGGATCTACGAGATGACAAGACATAGCCATGACCAATACAAAGTGGATCTATGTAACAATGTATGTGTCATTTCTCCAATAGAAACTCCTTTGCAACCTGGGCAAAGCATATATCAAAGTGATTACTCAACTCAGGGTCTTCTTACCGACCCCAATGTGGTACAATTCTAACCATGTGAATAGATGTCCTGATGTCGAACATGGTAGAAACCACTTGATTACCGGTCAATGGTGTGAACCATTAACAAGTGCGAGGGAGATCACCATTAATGTCAATGATTCCCAAGGTACCCTAGTACATTCCAACGAATGTGAATAGATGAGCTGGATTTGAACATTCATGGAATCATCCGATCAGAGGTCAATGATGTAAACCTACTGTCGAACATGAGGAGGCCTGCCATTGACGCATGGAGGTCCCAAAGTACTAACTGGTTTCTAAGCCTGATTCTTGGATAATGTGTCGAAGTCGACAAGAATAGGCTCGTCGAAAGAGGGCCTTGATGTATTCCCCATCAACGACATGAAACAAACATAGATATGTAATTGGTGGATCGAATGGACATGGACTAACACGGGTTTTGAGACAAGATATTTGTGATGGCTGACTCTAGAGGCGGATACTTCCCTTGAACACTGAGGCATGATAGCAGAAACATTACATCGACCAAAACTTGATGATGCAATGGATGCTGTGACTTGCATCGGGTGACCCAAAGGAGTGAAAGGAACTCGAAGGATTGGCTCAGTGCAGAGGTTCAGCGGACTATGATATGTGAAAATGAAAAAGTGCCATGTTCAAGGGAAACTCTAAGAATTGTTGGATGATGTTCTCAAGAGACTGATTGGATTTCTCCTTTCAATTTTTTCCCCCATTCAGATAGATGAGTACCTCTTTTTGATTTAATGAGCTCGAGGAGGATAATACATGTTCGATATAAATCACCTTTGGTAAGTTCCTCTTCCTTTGTTTAATGAACCAGAAGAAGTAAGGGTTCAGTCCCATGTGGGTCTGTTGATGTGTGCTTTAACGAGTCCAAAGACAGAAAACTTGAAGGTTTTTTGGGATTATAGAGTTTGGAAGAACGCTTAAAAGAGAACTCTCTTATTTCCTTTTTTGTACAGTAGTCCAACGAGACCGAAAAAGGGGTAAACTATCACTCGAAAGATGCCCTTTATGACCTTTTAATGAGCGTGAAAGGAAGCAAGGTCACTCGAAAATCTTTTCATATTTAGAGAGTCTGAAAAGAGTTTAAAGTAGACTCCAGGGGGGTTCATTTTTCGTGTGTTCGTGTATCCGTACGGGTCCGAAAAAGAGATAAAAGTTTACCCGGTTGCATTCTCATGTATTTACGAGAACAATAAAGAACAAATACTAAGCTTAGTATGCCCCCATCTTGAAAGCTGGTGGCTTATCTCCAGAATGATCATCAAAGGCTAGAGACATGCCCCCTCAAGCTTCAATTCATTCACCGACATTGAGGTTGTCACCAATTTCTATGCTAGATAGAGAAAAAGGATATAGGTGGATGAAATGAAGGTTCAAAATGAGACCTAATGAAAGACTCGACTTGACATCTACGAGATCTGGAAAAAGACTCAACTTGAAGGGAGAGGTGATTGTTTCATTTTTTAATGAGCTTGACACAGGAAAAGAAATATGCTCAAGGTTCCAGGTTCGATCCCCAGATTTTTGTTTCATTTTTTAATGAGCTTGCTACAGAGAAGAAAACTATTCTCAAAGCCTCTGTTTCATTTTTTAACCATCTTTCCACAGAGAAGAGAAACTATGCTCGTGACCTCTGTTTCATTTTTTAACGAGCTTGCCACAGAGAAGAGAAACTATGCTCGTGATTGCTTCTTGATCATGGATTCCAAGAGGATAACGCTCTGGAAGGATACCATGTCAAGGGACAAAACTCGGTCATGGCTTCCAAGAAATCTTGGCTGGATGGAAGATAATAACTCGAGGAGGGACACATCTTGAGGGTCGTGACAAGGGTAAGGAGACCAGGCTCCAATAACCCTACCGAAGAGATCACCATGTCAACTACCGGATCCAAATCGTCGGAAGTTGAGGTCATGGGGGACAATGCCACATAATTGACATGCAGCGGGGGTGATATTGTCTGCATATAGGAACCACTTAGGGAGGTAACCCAGTTGGGGCTGATGAATGAAAGTTGATCAATAGTCACAATTCTTCCATCGTGAGGGAAAGATATCACATGGAAACGAGTGGATACAATAGCTTTTATAGCATAAACATAGTCCCACCCAAGGAGTAAAGTGAAATCCAAGGGGTCTCAGACTACCATGACATCGATAAAGACAGTTTTCCCTCCCAAAGTTATAGGAAACTGAGGGAGGATCCCTAAAGGTTGGCTAGTCCTTCTGTTAAAAGCTAACAAATTCTGTATAACCGGTGCAAGCTGCGAACAACCCAAATCATACCAAGCAACATAAGACAAAATACTAACGGATGCACCCTCATCTATCAGCATTTGAGGAATGTCCCAACCACGAACCTGTGTTGTAATATGGAAAGGCACATGAGAGGGAAGATGAGGTCCAGTTAGCGCACCCCAATCAAAAAGGATGGCTTTAGTACTTGGAGGGGGTTTCGTAGGAGAAGGAGGAATTCCCCCCAGCACGGTAGAGTCTGTATGAATGAGAAAAACATGGGCAGTATCGGGTTTACTCTCTAGAAGGGGAGTAGGGTCGATCGATGATTGGATCGGATCAACCAATGGTGGACTTGGATAGACCACTTTAGCACTCTTCAGAGGAAGAGTGGGATTGACCGAGGAAGGGACTGGATCAGTCACTTTGACAATCCTTAATGGAGGAATGGGATCGACCGATAGAGAAACTGGATCGACCACTTTGGCACTCTTCAGATGAAGGGTGGGACTGATCGAGGAAGGAACTGGATCAGTCACTTTGACATTCCTCAATGGAGGAATGGGATTGACTGATGGTGAAACTGGATCGACCACTTGAGTTTCATTCTCCAAGGGAAGAATGGGGTCGACGGGTGGAAAAAGATCGATCGCTTTGGTGTCACTCTCTAATGGGAGAGTGGGATCGACTGAGGATGAAAACAGATCAACCACTTTAGTGTCACTCTTTTGATGAAGAGCGGGGCTGATCGATGATATTGGAACTAGATCAACTGCTTGGGTTCATGGTTCAATCAAGGAGGAAACTAGATTGACCACCTGATCAACCGGACTGACCGGGGATGGAACTGGATTGACTAGTCCATCAACCAACAATGGGTTGGAGGAAAGCCTACGATAACCTTTTGGAAGTTGAATTTTTTCCAAAAGAGAAGAAATGGAAGGAGAAATGGAAGGACACTTGATGGGTGGAGAAGGAGAAAAGTCGACGTGAGGTTGATGTGTGGGTGGTGTATTAACATCCAAAGTATTAGGTGCAACTGAAACATTGGGAAGATTTTGGATCACCAGAGTGGGGAACAACCAAACTGGTAATCCAATAGTGAGTCCTGGAAGACTCAATGTGGCAACATATGGAGGACCAAAGTTTCCAAATGAAGGAAAGGTATAAGGTTCCCCAGAAGAAGGGCTTCCTCCATTGGTACTCCCAGGATTCGATGCCATTAACACTGACTCGACCTAAGGTCCACTAAGTAAAAGAAACAACATACGCTAATAGAATCTAAGAATCACAACCAAGTAAACAGGACCTTCTCTTGATGATCGTACTAGTTGGTGATGAAATCCAACATCGCATGATCAATTCAAGAAGGGGCGGGGATAGGGTGGAACAGTTAGAATGGCGACCTGCTTAACGGACTTACGCCTTGGTGCAAGATTCCACGCAGTGAATGTGGATTTACCCTCCAAGGAGCCTGAGTGGGTTTGACCAATGTCTGCTCCAGGTATACTGAGACTTCCCATCACCATCACCTTGTGTGAGACCCTAAAGATTATGGCCACTAAGGTTACCAATTCGTAGTCAGCCCCTGGGT
This sequence comes from Picea engelmannii, assembly GCA_009831015.1. Classification (NCBI taxonomy): domain Eukaryota; kingdom Viridiplantae; phylum Streptophyta; class Pinopsida; order Pinales; family Pinaceae; genus Picea; species Picea engelmannii. The sequence goes on from ML788647.1 coordinate 1,380,767, forward strand.
GGGAACAGTCGACAGTCCGATCCGAACATACGGGCAGGGTATTGAGCCTGAAATCAACTAAAAGGCTTCCACACAGTAATTGTAGATTTACCTTTAAGCGATCCCCATAATACGATCTGACCACCACAATCAATTAAACCACGAAGATTTAGTCCCCGTATCTTACCCAAATGCGACCTCGTGCATAACCCTTGTGTGAGAGGGGGATCCTAGGCAGACTAATACAACAATTGGATTTAACTCTCCCTACCACAAGATACTAAGTTTGTTTGATATCTTTGGAAAGTTATCTTTTCAACATATTACAAATCCATACACCTTAAACTAATGTAGGTTTGCTAACAAAGATGAAAAAAGTCTGATATATTTTAGTTAAGCGTTGATTTTAATGGTTGTTGTTTACTCAGAGGGTGTACGAAAGTGAAATTGATGGAATGATGACTCGATTCCCAAAAATATGCATGAAATATGATAAGCAATCAATTCTTTTCAATGAATACCTATTTAAGGGAAAGAGGAAGAGTCATTTTCACTATCAAATACTTGATAAGGAATGCCCTCGATCAATTTTGTTCTCAATCAAATCCAATATAATGCTACAACATTTTAGAAATGCAAACTAATATGCAAACTAATCATGAAGATGTCTCTTTATTGTTCGTATATGAATAATGATTAATTCAAAACAATGCTCGTCTTGCTAATTATCTTTTTGGCTGAATGAAAATCAGACCAACACAAGCAAGAATCATACAAACAATACACCCTCTCGTTGTGATCAAAACAAGAAGCGAAAGAAAAGAAACAATCAAAGAGAAATCAAACTTCACAGCCAAAATAAAAATTCGAAGAACAATGATCTCGACCAAAATAAAATGAAAATATCTGTAGGCCTTTGATGACCTTCACCGGAGTTTTTCATTCAGTCAAAAAGAGAGAAAGACAATGCATGGGTTTCAAAATCCAAATGGCAGAAAAACTCAACAACAATAGTGAAGAAGGCTACAAAATCCAAACAAAAAGATGTTTGTTCTTCAAGAAAAAGATGGACGTCAAAGCTAGAAAGAAGAAGGATTGACTCACAAGATTACCCAGCCAGAGAGACACAGAGGAAAAACCCTGAAAAAATAATTCTGGAAGGTTTATTGGCCAAAGGAGGGCTGGCGCTCTGTTGCTAAAGGCAAGGAGCGTTATAGCGCTTTGTGTAAGTCTATTAGGGATCACTGGCACTCTGTTAGCATAGGGATAGGGGTGCCAGGTTGAAAAACTCCCAAAAATGTAAAAAAATCCAAAAATTGCAATTCAATCTTGACAATTAGGTTGAGTATGATGGGGTAGGGAGCCAATAATCTCATTAAACCAATCAAAAGAGGAGTGAACCAGGTATGAAATGATCAAGGGCTAGAACAAGGTCAATGAGGAGAAATCAAAACAATAAATTTCTATTTGAGGCTATCTCCCCAGTGGAGTTGCCAGTTTCTGTTGTAGGAAAATCTCCCTACGGATAGGTAGATTGCCTCTAAGAGCTTGAACCTAACTCTAAGACAGAAAATGATTAACGTGGACACTGACTTCCTTTAAAATCTCTCTAAACTAACACATGAGAAGGAAGGAGAACAAAAGTACCTCTTTATCGATGTTTGTCCTTGCATGCTCTGAGTTGCGCTCCGATCCTTTGCTCCTCGCTGAGTTCTATGGACAAACAAGATATGATCACTTCCTACTCTATTGATGTTAGCTTGAAAATAGATCTATATATCAATGATAAGTTCATGTAACATTAGACACAAACTAGAAAGAAACAGGCCAAGCGTGTCATATTAATGAGAATAACGACAACAGTACTTACAATCATAGATGTGAATGCGACAGCTTCGTCAAGTCCCCTTCGTCTAACCCTTTCTTGAAGGATCCACAACCTGGATAAGAGAAGCTTCACTAATCACTCTCCTTTGGCTGACTGTGTGTTTCCTATGAGATCATAGGTTTCATGCTAGCAATTCTTCCCCCATCAGCTCTGTTCCAACACCACTTATGAGATCATAAGTTTGGTGTGATTCTCCTTTTTTCCATTCCTCTTTCACCATTAGAAAGCTTGCTTATATAGCCTTGTAGAGGATTTAACCACTTGATATATCCTTGGGGAAGGTGAGGATTTTCCTCCTTCAGTTGAGGATCTTCCCTAAGATCATGGATGGACTAGGGATTCGAATCCAACTGCCTTCCAAGAATGAAAAGATCTTTCCCCCATTCATCTCAACAACTTAAAAACTACCCAGAATAGGTAGCACTCCCTTAGAAGGACCATCAGAGTGTTGTAACGCTCCCTAGTAGGATTTAGGGGGGCGCCAACACTTTCAAAATCTACAGCGCTCCCTCAAAAGGGCTAGGGGAGCTTTATAATGATCCCTGATAGTGTAAGGGGGAGCGTCGACACTCCGAGATAGTGTAAGGGGGAGCACTCCCCTCCAAAAACTCATTGTTTGAGGTGCTTTCAGATGTAAAAAGGTTTGCAGGCCTGTTGAATCATTTCTCCTCTTCCAAATCAGATGTTTGAGGTGTCTCAAGTGTCCTTCTCATGTCGTTATAGTCACGACATAGGCATCATGGCAGTATGCCTTCTTTGACACTTGCGACACTTGTGAGAAACATGCGACACTTGTGACCTTGTGAGAAAAAAGTGACCCTTGCGACACTTGTAATGACGACACTTGCGACACTATCAAAGTGAGTGATTTTGATGTGTAACACTTTGGGCCTTCACTTCATTATTGGTTGTTTAGCCAGGAGTATATGTTTTGATGGTGACCTATGAAGGGGGAACTTTACTTTGACTTTTAAACTTTTGCCTCTTCAAAACTCCAGGTTACCAGGGACATCTCCCCTGGGACTAACCTCCCTAAAGAGAAAGAACCTCCCCATCATGGTGACATTGGGTGGGATAGGTTATTGTTACACTAGTTTGGCCTTCTATTTAATAGTCATTTGACCTAGCTACAAACTGTGCGATAACATTTTGGCATCGTTGCTAGGGAGGACTGAGTCAATTCTTGTAATGATCCCAAGCCAAATTCTTTCTTGGAATCACTAACTACTACTAATTTATTGACTTTCTAAGTGCATACAAGATTCATCAACACATGGAGATCACAATATATTCAAAATGTAGAAGCACAAGCAAAGATCTGACCTTTTTATTATGAGCAATGTAAGATCAATACAATAGATGGCCAATCTGGTATAAACCTCAGATGGCCATACAAGAAATAGATATGAGCTGCTACAAAATGCTCCCGACAATACAAAATGAGCCTCCAAAGGCTGGATATACAATGAAGACTAAATCAAGCAGATCTGCCACGTCCTGATAGAATGTTGAAGCCCTGAATAATTCTTCCCTGCTACCAAAAGTGTCCAATCATCCCGAGAAAGATGCCAAATGATAGATCGGGCAACTGCAAGGAAAACCTAGATGTCCAAATTCCCAAATCCACTCTCCAACTTCGTAGATCTGAATTCTCCACTGAATGATGTGCCCCACTAGATGGCTAAAACCCTAGCTGGTTTGACCCTGATGAAGGAGATCTCCAAATGATCTGAAACTCTCCAAGAATATAGATTGGGTGATGGAGAGAACAACCCAGGTGCCCAAATCTCCAAGATCCCTCTCAATCGTTGTAGATCTGAAATCTCCACTGAATGGTGCGCCCTACTGGATGACTGAAACCCTAGCAGGTTCGAACCTGATGAAGGAGGCCTCCAATTGCTACGAAACTCTCCAAGAATATAGATCGGGCTATGAGAATCCCGTGGGAGAAGTTTCGGGCTCAGATCTCAAGTAGATCTCCCTAGATCTGAGTTTTACTGAATCGCAGGATGTCCCCTATGGCTCCCAGATGTCCCAATCTGCAGACAAATGTAGAATGATGATAACCCTCCAGAAAATCCCTCAAACTGATGGTCCTGCCCCTACAAACAAAACCCAACTGTCGGAATGGCCCTAGGCCCTTAGGATAAGCTGGATCGAACCTCCCTCGATAAACTAGCTCTGATACTAGAATGGTGTGGAGGAGTCTTTCATCCCCGAGACCAAGCTATGGAACAAGGTGAGTGGATATTTCACCACTGAGTTGCTCCGAAGGGTTTGTACAGCAAACCCCCAAACTGAATGCTCAAGATCAATAGCAAATGCTAATCCAAAACCAGAATGAGTAATAGGTGCACCCTAGCCTCTTACTTATACTTTTCCTTCTAATTCTCTGTTGAGTTAGGTTAACTCCCAGGGTTAATCTTCTATTGTTCCGGTTGAGTTATCTTTTACTACTTTCCTTTTTCTTTTTTATGTCAACTTAAAAATATAACTTTTAACTTCTTGAATTTTCCCCCCCTTCAGTGTGAGACTATGACCTAGTGGGGGTGCCTAGGCCACTTAGTCTCCGCATTACCTCTTTAAGAGGTGGGGGACATTACAGTCTCCCCTTCTTGAAATTGCTTGTCCTCAAGCAATTCCAAACCTGCTTCTCTAACCACATGCTCCTGCTCCCAAGTGGCATCCTCAATGGGTAAATCCTTCCACCTGATCAGATACTCCTTGATGCTTCGGTTTCGGAGCCTCTTCTCTCGGACTTCTAACACCTCCTCTGGAATCAAAACAAGTTGTCCCTCCTCATCCATGGGAGGTAATGCCACAATAGGCCTGACATGTTGACCGAGGGCTTTCTTAAGGCATGAGACATGGAAGACATTGTGAATTTTGCTTCCCTGTGGAAGCTCCAGCTCATAAGCTACTGCCCCTATCCTCTTGCTGACTCTGTAAGGTCCAAAGAAACGTGGCTGCAGTTTCTCCGCTCCGCTTATTTTAATGGAGGCCTGCCTGTATGGTTGCAACCTCAAATAGACTAAATCACCAACCTCAAAGGTACGATCAACTCTGTGCTTGTATGCTTGGAACTTTTGCTGGTTTTGTGCCCTCTGTAAATGATCCTTCAATTCCCTGAGAATGTCTTGGCTCTGCTATATCCAATCCTATACCATCGGAGCCCTACTATCACCAAATGCAATCTCCACAAATGATAAAGGATCATAGCTATATAAATCTTTGAAGGGTGACATGCCAATGGACATATGTTGGGTGGTGTTGTAGCAATATTCTCCCAAATGTAACCATCTGA
>ML788647.1:1397498-1414579 GCA_009831015.1 Picea engelmannii
CCCCCCCCCCCCCCCCCCCCCAACTCTAAGTGTGGTCGGTGTGTCCAATAGATTCTTCCCAAATTTAGGAGATTTAAAACAATTTAAACGTAAATGTTTATTTATGCCCCAAATAGAATTTCAAAAACTTTTGTATTTTAATTCATTTAGACCAAGCTCATGTTTATGTCCTAATTATTTTTCTTCAATGATTATTTATAAAAACTTTTAATAGATGCCCATATTTGGGATTATTTCTTAAACTCCACACATATATGATATCCTCTAGGCTTTCTAACATAGGGTTTAAGGACATACTAAAACAAAATACTCTTATGTAGAAAAATCAATCTTGTTTCTTTAAGATGTTTTATAGATATTTTTGATTTCTCAATCATCATTTCCCAAGCATACATTAAAATATATAACACAATCAACCACAACATCCACTCCCAAAAATCTTATTTTATCACATATATAGTCAAGGGATAAGGTGTTAAATCGAATTAGCTTCAACTAATACATTCTCTTTGTTTTACTTAAATTTCTCAAGCCACTTTTGTCATAAATTAAACTTACATAGCTCTTAAAACATAGTCAGTAACTTTCTCTCAACTTAACACTATAGAGACTTAGCAAAAATATACTTATATAAGACCCAAAAATTTTGCAACTGCTGACAAGGGCGCCATTTTCCTCCTAACTGTAGGCACACCAACTCCTGGATGGATTTACCATTGGCCACACTGTAGCGAGGTCATGATGCTATGTGAGAGTCTCTTTCTTTTTTTCAGCAACAACCAGGGTAGAAGATCGTTGTCCTATTCCCATAAGAATTTAGAAGATCATTTCTCTCTCTACCAAGAAAGGGGGTCTAGAATGAGTGCTTCCTTGGTCACTCATCTTCTTACAACCCCATTTATCATCTTGGATCGAATATGCTCCCCAACAAATTCCTGTACCTAGAAAAAATTCATTTTTAAGTTCTCTTCAGATCCAAAGAGTTTCACATGTTGTCCCTCTTCAGAAAATGGTCTCCAAACTCATGCCTCTTACACTACCCTCTCTTCCCATGATTTTCATTTTATTTCCTTCCTTCTTTTGCAATATTTTGTGGGTCAAATCCCCTAATTCGTGGGTCAACCTAGAATCCTGTAGATGGGTACTTTTTTTCCCATGATTCTAAGGAAATGAAGTTATGAAACAAAATCCATTCTTGTTCATAAATGTGGGAAGATGATATTTCAACTACCACATTCCTCCATTAATGACAATTCTACAAAATAAGCAATCTAGATTTTTCTTGAATTTTAAATTGGCAAGGGAAATTTCCTCATTGTTTCCCTCTCATGGCATCATGACATGTATAGTAAATTCCCCTCATAACTTTTCCAACATTTTCCTTTTTACATTACTAGCATAAATATTTACACTATTTTTTTAGAAAAATATAGTTATATCTAGAAGCTGAGGTAAATAGGGGTATTACATATATGAGCATGGTGTGCATGTCGATCCAACCAAGATCTAAGTCACTCGTGACTCGACATCCCCAACAACACTGATCAATATTCTCAGCTTCTTAGGCCTTGCCAAATTATTTCATATACTTGTATTGGGGCTCTGCCATATTGCATGGGATCTTAACCAAGTGACCAAGGGTGGTGGAAAAGACAAATTTGTGTGGGTTCTATCACAATAGAAATATTTTGATGATATGAAACATTAGTTATGATTATCCTTGGTTCTCATCTTACCCGATCGAGAATAACTATTTGAGATTGAGACTGATGCTTCTGATTATGTGTTGGTTATATTTTCACATAACACGGTCATGTAATGGCCTATCACAGTGAGACACCCTCAAATGCCATCCATAAGTACCCTACCTATGACATAGAAATGAATTTCATCATACAATCCTACTGCCAATGGAAGCATTACATTCTAGGGAAGGAGACAATCATCCATACATATCACAGACCTTTGTAGTTCATGCAGAGACAAGGCAAATTATGGAATGACTGCGATCAAAATTGTTCCACATAATTGCAACAATATTATATCAATAATAACTATAAGAAAGGAATAACCAATAGTGTCATTGGTAGCCTGAATTGACCTCCAATTGAATCACTAACCACAGTGCTCGACTCTTATAGGCATGAGACTTTCGGGTGGTCGAAACTCTATGATCACAATATTTAATTTGCTATGACCTACTACATCTTCGGAACATACAAAACCATTGTTGACTTCCATATTCTAGATGGACTAATATGCCATCTGGGCCATCTCTATGTTCCTTCAAGAGAGAATGTGAAGCTGATTTTGGAAGCCCACTATAGCCAGGTGGTAGGACACTTTGGCGTGGAGAAGACAATGGATGTACTACATAATTATTCATGTTGTCTAAAGCTTTGAAAGGATGTTAGTAAGTATATAAGATCATGCACTGCCTATTCCATTCTAAGACATCCATTAAAAAAAAGGGAATCTACACCCATATCCCTACCCCTAAGAGGACTTGGGAATCAATATCGATGGACTACATGTCAACTCTCCCCTCCACCAAGAATGGAAATGATTGTGTATTCGTGGTTGTTGATTGATTCTCTAAGATGGCCATTCTCACCGCCTACAAGAAGAGTATCACAACCAAGGCCATCGCTAAGATATTCTTTGAGCGTGTATGGGTAAAGTTCAGACTACCTCAAATGATCATATTAGATCAGGACAACATATTCCTGAGCACATTATGTTCGAGCCTTTGGTTGTTGTTTGACACCAAGCTAACCAAATCCACTACCTTGCACCCTCAGACTGGTGGACAAACATAGGTCATCAATAGGATGATCATGCATATCTTGCACATGTACAACTCCAATAATCCATGCACATGCTGTTATAGCATCATTAGACACAATATATACTCATGACGAATCATTGGCCTTAGTTACATCCTTTTCCCTACTTGCAGGAGAAAAAACCCCTCCCCCCCCCCTAAAAACATATTAAAAATTCCCATTTTTCTATATGTACGTGACTCTCCTTAAAGAATCCCATGTACACGTGCACCTTTCTAGTTACAAAACCTAATACATGTTTAATTGGCTCAAAAACTGATAAATCCTAACATTTCGGGTGGATCTGATGGGTTCCCTAGGTTCTTGACCTCCTATATCCCGTTCATAACTTTTCCAACTATAAAAAGGGAGTATAAAAGAGAGCATTGCGATGGAGGAAAAATATATAAAATAGATGCTACCTTATGCTGGTAGTTTCTTTATATCCCTACAAACCCCTCTTTCCCTATATTTATGAGATTGTATTCCCCCCCTGAAAACCTTTGTTTTCAATATTTGTGTTTCCCTTTATCTCGTCAGGAAGAACTCCATTTCTTCCTTGTACTGATTGAAACATAAAATGTTGGATATAGTACTTGTCATCTCAGGCCTTGGGTGGATGAACTTCGAGCCTTCTTTCGAGATCATGCCGTAGTAGTTACAAGTTGTAACAAACCCATTTTGTTGTTATCAATAAAATAACTCTCATTGTCATCCACTTTTCTTTGTTAATTTATGTTTTTGATGATTTTATTTGTATCTTATGTGGAATCTAACATAGAAAGCGATTTTATTATATTTAGTTAGTTTGAGAATAAATACCTTCTTGTAGTTGCATAATTCTTTGTTTGCATAAATTTCAGAAGATTGTTGTGACGAAGTTCTGGAGAGAAAACCATCAAGCAAGATCGACTTAAAATGATAGGTTTCAAGTATCTTCTCTTTCCTTTACTCCAAATGTTAGTTACTATAGGTAGTTACTTTCAATTAACTACTTGATTAAAGTTTGAGAGAATTATTTTAGGGAACTACTCTATTGTGGCCCGTGACCCAAAGCCATAGGACTTATATTCCTATAACAAAATTGGTGACTCGAGTGGGGAACTTTTCTTCTAGTTTGGGTCAGTTTTAGGGATCTTGTAGTTTACTATTTTTCATTTTTTATTGAATTATTATCAAGCATTTACTACCTTAGAGGTCTATTCTTGTCCCTGGAAACCTCTTGGATTTTCTATAATTTCTCTTTTTGTGGTCTTTGTTGACTTTTACATCATTTTATTGTGTGTAAATCACATATACATGTGAGTTTATTCAGTAATAGTCACGTACATATGATATTTTCTTTATACACAGTTGCGTACACTTTTGGAAAAGTGTTCGTTAGGATATTTTTCTCATGTCTAAGAAGTTCTGGGTTGGATGTTCAACCTTACATGAACCTTGTTTTTTTGTCTTTTTCTTTGAAATTCATATCAAGAATCTGTAAAGTTAAGTTTTTGTTTACAAGTGTATTGCTCTTTGATTTTGTATAAGGATTTTAGGTAGGTTGAAAGGTTCACTACTACATATTGAAAAAGTTGTGATGAACTACTTGTGACGAAAGTAGCCTTTCATCATGACAATGAAGATAAATATTTAAATTTATCTCTAATTTTTTTAATTAGCCCATGTTTGTCTCCCATGTGACGAAATTTATCTTTCATTGCATGGGAAATGAAACAAAGATTACCTTTTGACTGTTCAAACGATAATCTTTGACGGTCAAATAGTCACCAAACTATTTGACAAAGACAATATTGACTTGGTCAATGTTCGTCGAAATAACGATGGCATAAAGTATATACATATTTAGTGAATTAAAGATGTTGTGACAATCTTGCTATAACAACGACAGTTCAGAATAGGTATTTTTGTGCATTATAAGAATGGCGGAAAATATTAGAGGTGGGAAAATAAGCAAAGAGGGTGAAAGGTGTGACAATATATGTTACTTCCCTTGCAAAAAATGTAGTTTTACACATCCCGTAATAATTTTAATAGGAATTGCTAAAACACATTGTAGGAAATATGGGTACACTAATGGGGGATCGAATGAATATTGTCCCATGGTAATTATCTATCTATCTATCTATCTATCTATCTATTTATCTATCTATCTATCTATCTATCTATATATATATCTATCTATCTATCTATCTATATATATATATATATATATATATATATATATATATATATATATATATATATATATATATTGTTTGAATATTTGTTATACACACTAANTATATATATATATATATATATATATATATATATATATATATATATATATATATATATATATATTGTTTGAATATTTGTTATACACACTAATTTTGCATGATTGTCTGTAATTACAAAGTTAGATTTGCCCCCTAACTTTCTATATAATGTTGCACCAAGTAGTAGTAGAAATGATGTTCATGTACAAGTTGAGGAACATGAAGCAAATGAGGATCTCATGGAAGAATATGATGGGAAAAATCAGGTTAATGATCCCAAGGAAGAAGATGATGGGACAAATCAAATGATCCAATATTTGTTTTCTTAGTAAAATGAGGATGGGGACAATGATGGTATTTATGATGGACCTCTATTATAAAAGACAAACAAATGACTTTATAGAGGATCAAGAGAAAATCTTCTTTCTACTACATTGTTTCTAGTGAACTTAAAGGTAGTGAATTATTTTTCAAACACTTGTATGAAACATATCCTAAGGTATGTAATATATTTCATCTCATATACATAAATGTTGACTTTATATATTTTTTCTAGTGTTAATTAATGTGTAAAATAAGAATGCAATATTTATGATTAATATTCTTTACATTAACTAGTAATTATTTGTTATGTTGTATATTGTTAGGTGAATTTTTGTTACCATCATCAAATATTTTACCGCACACATATTGAGATTTTCATGCCATTATTAAAGCAATTGGAATGGATTTTCACACTATCGATGCATGTCCTAATGATGATATTATATATTATGGACAACATGCATAAAAAGAAGAATTCCCATAATGTCTTATCAGTAGATATCGAACCGATCAAGTAACAAAAAAGCTGCCTCAAAAGGTTCTTCGTCATATTCCCATAATTCCATGTTTGCAACGATTGTTTAGGTGTGAAAGAATAACACAGTTTATGTATTACCATCCATGGAAGATATGTGGGGATGGTGTTCTTCTAATTCTTGTAGATGGTTATGAATTTAGGGAAATTGAGAAAAAATGGGCAGATTTCAAAGATGAACCTTGTAATGTTAGGATTGGAATTTTATGATGTTAATCCATTCATAGATCTTAGGTCAGTTTACTCAGTGTGGCCTATTTTTGTTATCAACAATAGCATTCCTCCTTGGATGCCAATAAAGAGAGAGCACATAATGTTGATAATGATTGTTCCAAGTTTTTGTTTACATTAAGTTTTTTAATGTAAGATTTTGATTTGTTTCATTTTTTGCATAACATCTTTTGTTTATTTATTTACTTATATATACATTTCATGGTAGTAATTATTTGTAATTTAAAGCAATTAGGTAAGTACCAAGTTAAGGAAATGAATCTATATATTGAGCCTCTTATCGATGAGATACTAAAGTTATGGGCCGACATCACTATGTATGACATCTGTAAACCAATCGGGGAGAAGAAATTTTAGTTCCATGGAATACTTGTACAGACAACTCATGATGCCTCAATACTAACACATTTTTGTGGTATGTAGCATTATGTTTCACTTTAATACTATATAATTTTGTAAATATATCATGCATGTTTTTTAAATAATCCCATCATATAATTTACATTAATCCATTTGTTGCAGGTCTTCAAACAAAGGGTAAATTTGCATGTCCATTTTGTGGTCCTAATGTGAAGTATCGTCATTAAATGTTTTTAGGAAATGTGGTGTTTGTTGAGTATAGGAACCTCCTCCCTAAGAACCATATGTATCTTACTATTGAAAACCATATTTTCAATGGGAAATAAGAGATTGGATCAAAACCATGAGGAATGAAACCTCACCTATGGAGGTTGGAATATAATAGGAATTGTCAAGGTACACAATTTATTTATGTATCGTATATGTAATGTTTTGAATTTTTATTTTAATAATTATTGAATTTATTTTATCATATTTGAATTGTTGTGATTTATTTTATGCTTTGTGATGAAGGTTGCCATCATAAATGTCTTAATAATGGGCTTCCACAAGGAATGAAATGTTATCCCACTCAATTCATGAAGTTTCCCTACTATGAGGAGATAAAAATAACTCATTTGTTTCATACAATGCATATCAAGAAGAATGTGACAGAATTGTTATGGTGAATCATAGTTGGTATGAGGGATAAAGAAAAAATTGTGAAAATTTGTAATGACATTCAGGAATACAATCATGCAATGTGAAGTGTGATCCGATGAAATAGCGATGTAGACCAAAATAACATTACATGATTATTAACATAGAAACAGAGAAATCATGTAAAAGAGGTCATTAAAAGAATTAAATTTCCCACAAGTTTTGCTTCAAACATAAATAATATATTAACGAAGAAAGTTGAATTTGGTGGGGTAAAAACATATGGATGGAATACCTTCATTAAGGTAATCATTTTGGTATACGTATCTATATATTGGCCATATACATGTTTTAATATTTTTTTTTTGTCTACTTTGGTCGACACAAATAACTATTCATTTTTTTTATATACAGGATGTTCTAGAACTATCTCTCCCAAATGACTTTGACAACAATGTCAAACAAGCTATATATGATATTGGAAAATACATGAGGTAAGTTTTTGTGATTTATATGAAAATGTTCTTTCAATTTGTTGTTGTACTTAATGACATGTGTTTTACTTGTAATGTAATATATATTATGTTATAATGTTGAACCATGTTATTTTGTTGTATCATGATCTGTAGATGGTTATCATTGAAAGATATCCATGACGATGATATAAAGTATTGGAAGAGATAAATTCCTCATCTAATGTGTGAAATGTAAAAGTATCTACCTCCAACATTTTTTAATCTATAAGAACACTACCTCATACACCTAGTTAAGGAGATTGAAATGTGTGGACCTGTACAAATGAGCTCAATGTGGATGGTGGAGAGGAACTTGAAATCATTGAAGGATTTGGTTAGACAAAGAGATTGCCTGGGGGTTCTATGGTGGAGGGGTATATGTTATATCAATACATGGTGTATATTAGTTAGTATCTTTCTAAATTAGTAGCACCAACTATGCATGCAGTGGATCACATTTGGGATGTGAACTCCATAAAAAAATTTGAAGTTCAGGAGAACCTGTTGGGGAAAGGTAGAATGGAAAAAATGAGTGGTAATATATTAATAATTGTGGATATTTATATTAATACATACAATTTTGTTTGTGTGTGTATATTATAATACTCATTAATATATTGATATCTATTATTTAATCAATTATTAATATTTACCATGGTTATAACTAATATTTAATATTGGTGAATTATGATTTTTTGATTCAGTTTCTTAAGATTGGGATGCACTACATTTATACATTGCAAACAATATCGACTAGATGAATGTATGGATTGATAGATGTAAACAMCATCATGGTGGTAGGTTATCATGGCAACAACTTTCTGGATTAGTTAGAGAAGCTCATCATAAAAGTGATGCCAATGTTGCGCGGAGGGAAATTGATTTAGAATATGGTTTGAAAGGTGGAAAAGAATGCAAATTCACCCATCTTATTCAGTTATTTTATATTATATTAATGTCACTATAGGTGTGTATTTTTCAGATACTTTCCAATTTATATAAATATGTTTGTTAATTGACAATTAATATTTTACATGTTTGGCATATTGCATTTGAAACACCACAAGGCTACGTGGTGCAATGGCCATAAATTTTGCATCCAACATTTGGATGAAACCAGGAAAAATTCTAATAGTGGGATAGTTGCAGTATTCCAGACCACTAATGTTTCCTCTAGGAGCGAAATACATCCATGAGAATATGAAAATAGATACTATGGGTATTTGAATGATATACTTAGTTGTGACTTTAATTCATTCAAATTAGTTCTATTCGATGTCAAACGGTATAGGTTATGAATGCATAAACGCGATGAGGAAATAACTGGTATTCAGCATGCCAATGGATTTCTGATGATTAAAACAATGATGTTTGAAAGAGAAAATGATCGCTATGTTTTTCCAATCCAATGTGAAAATGTATTTTACTCCAACATTACAGCTAAGAGGGATTGATCATTTGTTGTTATATATTATCCAAGAGGAAGGCCAGTTAAGTATACTCATGTAAAGGAAGAAGATGATATTAAAGAAGAAGATGATGCACCAAATTAGACATAGTCGGAAGATCATAGGTTGACAGAAAACGAAGATGAACTAGGTATAGGAGACATTAATGCAGTTCTTGATGATTATGTTGATGAAAATATGCTTGAAAATGGCATTGTTGATGATGATATCGTCAATTCTTTCAACACCATTTCAGAACCAAATGATGATACAAATGTCAAGTTCGATGAATAAGAAGATTCAGAAAAAGGATGATATAGATGTCGAGTTGGATTAGGTATGTAACTATATATTTTAATTTGTATGAATTATTCTCTTAAAATAATTTACTTATGTCATGGGTTAATTACATGTTTTTAAGTTTTATGTGACTTTTTTTTATATCTTGTATTTCTACATGTTGTTTAATTATTATGTGAAACATGAAAATAGTCACCATACAAGAGTACATGGTAAAATGAAAATATCATTTACAAACACATAATTTCATTTACCTTCATTAATTTTTGTTTGAGTAGTTTCTATGCATGAATCTTACTATGTTTCTTTCAATTATTTTCTATTTTATAGATTGGGTATTGGGGAATTAAGAGTGATGTGAGGGGGAGGGGATGAGCCATGTGAGCTTACACCATCACGTGGTTGGCCTTGTTCGGTAGAGGATAACTTATTATTGAAACCAAGAGAAGATCATTCATATGTATACTATGATGATTGTATATATCATCAATTTTGTCATAGTATTGCATCAACGAACTTTTGATGAACATGTTTGTCATTTCTATAACATCTTAATTGAAACTATTTGAAAACATGAGACTTTGTCCCATGAGTTTTATGGAAATAATAAGGTGTTATATGATATTTCATATTTAAATAATGATTACGTACTAAAATATATCTAAAATATTGTACCAAAAAATTACTTAGATGAGAGAAAAAATCAAAGACAAAAAATATCAAATTCCTATTTATCAACGTTATTGCATTCCCTTCCAGTAATTTAATATGCAGGAATGCGTGTTTCCAAACTAAAATATGAATCACACACCCACTCTATATATCTGTGGATCCAAGCTTCATTTCGTTCAAACTTTATTAGATTAATGTCGTGCATCAAATTCCCAACAATATAGCCATCGTCATGGTTGCGCTCTTTATTTTCATCGCCTATGTTGTTCAAAACCAACATCATGCCAATTATGCCCATGTGTTTGGTGCCAAGAAGAAGGAGCTAGAAATAATTTTTTTTTTAAATAATGATTTCATACTAATAGCCTTTAATTTATGGAGGAAATAAGTACTTAGATGAGAGAAAAAAATAAAGACAAGAAATAACTGATGAATCTTGTGCAATTTATATCAACTAGTAATTGTTTACCGAAATTATTATATGTTCTTGAAGTACTAATGTTGGAACATGTGTGTCAAACTAATCTTAAAAGGAACAATGAAAATACATTTACTAGGACTAGACATGTGGAACAATGACCTGTGAATGGGGCCAATGTTGAAATTTTTTTAAATTGTTTATGTATGCTATTAAATTTGAAATGGATAGACTATTCACATACCTTAATGATATGGGAGGGTTTATAGAGTCAAATATGACTCACACAATGACTTATTTCCATTAAAAATTCATCATGTTAACCATAAGCCCTATTTTTCTTTCAAGGTACACAAATTGGTTGACACAAGTTTTAATTTTACATCAACTTTTTTTCATTTTTCTTTCAGGTTCTACATTGTATATACAATGTATGTGTGTCATAGTTGTGATGAAAAATCCCTCTTTCCATTCATTGTTTAATAAACCCCATAAAAATATGCATGTCAAGATGGTGTTGTATCAATGTTGTTAAGTATTTCATGTGTCGATGGCATCATTATGGTGTCATGGTAGTGCCATATTTAAATATCATTATGGTGTTATGGTAGTGTCAGATTTAAATATCATTATGGTGTCATGGTAGTGTCAGATTTAAATATGCATGCACTAATGATATGGGATTATTTCCAAACTCAAATATGACTCACACACCTAATCTATATATATGATCCTGACCTCATTTCATTCCAAATTTCTCGAATTCATGTTGTGCATGGAACCCCCAACAATATAACCATCATCATAGTTGTGCTCTTTATTTTCATCGCCTATGTTGTTCAAAACCAACATCATGCCAGTTATGCCCATGCATTTGGTGGCAAGAATAAGGTGCTAGAGATCATTTTGTATTTAAATAATGATTTCATACTAATAGCCTTTAATATATGGAGGAAAGAAGTACTTAGATGAGAGAAAAAAATAAAGACAAGAAATAACTGATGAATCTTGTGCAATTTATATCAACTAGTACTTGTTTACCAAAATTATTATATGTTCTTGAAGTACTAATGATGGAACATGTGTGTTGAATGAATCTTAAAATGAATAACAAAAAGACATTGTTCTAGGACTAGACATGGGGAATAGTGACCTGTGAATGGGGCCAACATTGAAATTTTTTCAAATTGTTTATCTATGCTCTTAAATTTGACATGGATAGATTATTTGCATGCCTTAACAATATGGGAGGGCTTCTAGAGTCAAATATTACTCACACACTAACTTATTTCCATTAAAAATTCATCATGTTAACCTATTTTTGTTTCAACGTACACAAATTGGTTGACATAGGTTTTAAGTTTGCATTAGTCTTTTTTTATTTTTCTTTTAGGTTCTACATTGTATATACAATGTATGCGTGTCATAGTTGTGATGAAAAATCCCTCTTTCCATTCATTTTTTAATAAACCCCATAAAAATACGCATGTTGAGATGGTGTTGTATAAATGTTGTTAAGTATTGCATGCGTCGATGGCATCATTATGGTGTCATGGTAGTGTCATATTTAAATATCATTATGGTGTTATGGTAGTGTCAGATTTAAATATCATTATGGTGTCATGGTAGTGTCATATTTAAATATGCATGCATTGATGGCATGTGAGGGTTTCCAAACTCAAAGATGACTCACACACCCACTCTATATATCTGATCCCGACCTCATTTCATTCGACCTTTATCGAATTCATGTCATGCATGGAACTCCCAACAGTATACCCATTGTCATTGTCATGCTCTTTATTTTCATTGCCTATGTTGTTCAAAAGAAACATCATCCTAATTGGGCCCATGCATTTGGTGGAAGCAAGAAGGCTCTAGAGGAAATTTTGTGTTAAAATAATGATTTTGTACTAATAGTCTTTAATTTATGGAGAAAATGAGATCTTAGATGAGAGAAAAAAACAAAGAGAAGAAATAATCAATGAATATTGTGAAATTTATATCAACTAGCACTTGTGAATTGGTGTTATTACATTTCCTTGTAGTACTATGTGTGGGAATGTGTGTGTCGAATGAATTTTAAAAGGAACAATGAAAAGACATTGTAGTAGGACTAGACGTGGGCAAAAATGACCTGTCAATTGGGCCAATGTTTAATTTTTTTCCAATTATTTCTGTATGCACTAAAATTTGACATGGATAGACTATTCACATGCCTTAAAAATATGGGAGGGTTTTTGGACACAAATATGAATTACACACCCACTTTTTTCCATCATCAATACATCATGTAAACCATAAATCCTATTTTTGTTTCAAAGTACACAAATTGGTTCACACAAGTTTTAAGTTTTCATCAACCTTTTTTCATTTTTCTTTCAGGTCCTACATTGAATATACTATGTATGTGTGTCATAGTTGTGATGAAAAATCACTCTTTTCATTCATTGTTTAATCAAAACCATAAAAATATGCATGTCGAGATGGTGTTGTATCAATGTCGCTAAATACTTCATGTGCCAATGGCATCATTATGGTGTCATGGTAGTGTCAGATTTGAATATCATTATGGTGTCATGGTAGTGTCAGATTTAAATATGCATGAATTGATGATATGGGATGGTTTCCAAACTCAAATATGACTGACGCACCCACTCTATATATTTGATCCTAGCCTTGTTTCATTCAAACTTTCTTAGATTAACTTCATGCATGGAATTCTAAACAATATGCCCATCGTCATGGTCATTCTCTTTATTTTCATCGCCTATATTGTTCAAAACCAATATCATCCCAATTAGGCCCATGGCTTTGGTGGAAAGAATAAGGTGCTAGAGGGAATTTCATATTTAAATAATTATTTCATACTAACAGTCTTTAATTTATGGAGCAAATAAGTACTTATATGAGAGAAAAAAGAAAAGATAAGAAATAACTGATGAATCTTGTGAAATTTATATCAACTAGTACTTTTTCATTGATGTTTTTACATGTCCTTGCAATACTAGATGCGGGAACATGTGTGTCGAATGAATTTTGAAAGGAACAATGAAAATACATTGTACTAGGACTAGACATGGACAACATTAACTTGTGACTGGGGACAACGTTGAAATTTTTTAAAATTATTTCTGTATGCACTAAAATTTGACATGGATAGATTATTCACATGCCTTAACTATATGGGAGGGTTTCTGGACTCAAATATGAGTCAGAAATTCAATTGTTTCCATCATCAATTCATCATGTAATCCATAAACCCTATTTTATTTCAAAGTACACAAATTGGTTAACACAAGTTTTAAGTTTTCATCATCCTTTATTCATTTTCTTTCAAGTTATACATTTTATATACAATGTATGTGTGTCATAGTTGTGATGAAAAATTCCTCTTTTCATTCATTGTTTAATCAACACCATAAAGATATGCATGTCGAGATGGTGTTGTATCAATGCCACTAAAAATACCTCTTTTCATTCATTGTTTAATCAACACCATAAAAATATTCACTTCCATAAAGATAATTGTTGAGGTAACTAAAGCTAGTATAATTTGAAAGAGGATCATTGAAATACAACAATAGATATTTCAAAAGATATTTCTTGCAAAGAGAAATTCCTTTCACCAATCTTATGTCATACTAGTGACTAGTCTCCACAAAACCTTTGTCCCCACTTTACACTTCATAGAAGACATTTAATATGAGTTTGAATCACCACTTCGGAGGCCATTGGTGTAACAACCCTTGATTATTAATTATAATTAATTTAATAATATAATCCTAAAAATTGTTTCTTATATAATATTAACTAAATTAATCATCATTAATTAATTGTTCATAATTGTCAATGGTTATTTAATTATTAATCAACTCTTTAATTATGAGAGTAAAGAATTAATAGGGTTGATAATTTAATTTATTAAAATTTACGTATATGAGTGGGATAACAAACATTAAATAAAGGATAAGAAGCATTTAATAAATGGGATAAGATATTTAATAATGGGATAAGATATTAGGTAGGGAGTAAATGAAGGGAAGGCGGTGAAGGAGGGATAAGGGGGGGAAAGGAGTTTGGGGGAGAGGATGATTCTATGGGAGTAGGGAATGAATTTTGGAGCGGGGAATTGGCAGAGTGAAATTTTGAGTGGAATTGACACAGTGCACAGGGGGTTTGCTGGGGGTTTTGGGCATGGAGGGCTAGGATATCCATTGATATCCTAGGGCTAGGGAGCTACCTAGTCGGCAGGGAGGATGGTTTTGGGTAGTTCTCTAAAGAAGTGGGAAGGAAGCAAGCAACGAGAAAATAATAGCATCAGGTTTAGGTAAGAATTATGCATTGTTTTGAATTAATTTGTTATTAAATTTTATTATATGGACGAAATTGCATACGAATGAGTTAAATTAGTAAAATTTCTTGAATTTTACTACTAAGTAGGTTGTTTAAATTATTCAGTCATTACAATTGGTATCAGAGCTGTAGTTGAAATACTGGAGCCTTAAGGGCCACGTTCCCAACTCAAATTCCCCTCCGCTTAACCTGCACACAAAACATAGAAACTTTAATAAAAATAAAAATAAAATAAATAAATGCAAAGAAAATTTACCAGTAAAACAAGCAACTAGGGTCTGTATATGTATGCATACACGTACAGGGATATGAAAGGATGACTGCAAATAATATCAGATACCTAAGTACATCCTACGAAATGTATAAAGTGTTTTACTTCTTTGTACATGGTAACCTTGATTAAAAAAAAAAATTATATGGATGTTGAATGTATATAGGCTTATATATATGCATATAAACACATGTACATTTCATATATACAGAGATTAAAAGATTGTTGCACAGTGCAAAGTATATAATATACAAAGATAAAATGCAAACTCCTGACTGAATTTTATCTTAGTAAAAGAGTGGATCTTCAATTGTTTTTCAGTGTATAGGCAATGGCATTGTTCAGCTTTCCAAGAACTAAATAAATTTCTATTAAAAACATCATTAAGGTTAACTTCATAAACAGAGCAAAAAACATCCAAATCTTCCTATAATGAAGCAGACTAAGCATCATAACTTCCACAAGGAATTCCCTGTTACCTTGCAAGCCATTTCTGTCAAGTTGCTTTACAGCCACAACCTGTCCAGTGCTCTCAAGCCTTCCCTTATAGACTCTTCCGAAACCACCTTCACCTAATAAGCATTCAAGTCTGAAATTCTTCGTTGCTGCAGCCAAATCACGAAAAGTGAATGTCTGGACGACACAGAAAGTCAAGGATCCATCTTTTGCTGGAGCATATCTTCAAACATCTTAAAATATCAAAGAAATGACATTACTACCATAACTTAAAAATATTTCAAGGCTGTACCAATGTACAGACGTCTTTCAAACCCTAAGCATAAAAAAAAAAAAAAAACCCCTAAATGAAAACGAAAAAATAGAAAAATCTAATTGAAACCCTGAATACCATATCTATATGAAGAGAGAAAAACGTAGAAAGTTTGGATATTATCGCAATTTCAGGAACTTAAACAAGACCCCTATTTTTTTTAAAGTAAAGAAACACGCGCTGAAGACCGCTAATTTTTCAAGACAAGAAACACGCGCCTTTTATTCTTTAAACTCCGGCCACATACCAGAGCGGTATATGAGAACTCAAAAATCACGCAAACAAAAAGAAATTTGCTGCATAGACTCATCCACACAATCCGCCGACCACAGGTCATGCTTTCGATTACTGTAAAACCAAATCCAAGACAAATTTTCAGTCAAAAAAGAGGATACCAAGAAGATTGGGGACAAGGTGCCAAAATAGAAAGAAAGAAAAAGATATAGACAACCTACTACCAATCTTGAATACCATCTACAACACAACACAACGAAGGAAAGGTACTCCCCATCAAGTCCATTTCAATTAAAACTGTGCAGAAAATAGTGTGTAAGGTGGGCATCGACTGTTTTTTCAATCCATTTATAGATCTGGCTGATACACATAATACCTTCATAAAATTTTCTCTGCAGTTTAAACCAGCTATGACAATAATGCAAAATATGACTATTAAACTACACGAGCTTTCGAATAAAAGAAACTAGGAGGAGAAGCCATGAGAAGAAGCCATGGCGGCCATACTCCCTCATGCCTCCCTGCACAGGTGACCACAGCTAATGAGGAGACAAAATGGAGAGTTTAGGGTTGAAAGAAGTGGGTCGATATTTTATTCCCGTAAATAAAAGTGAGGGACACGTGGGCTACATGTGAGCCCACGCTGTCGACTTAGCAGTTTGTGGCAAGAGGGCCTTATATTTTCCCCATGTGGCCAATTCAAATTTTGATTAGCGTTAGATTCAACCATTAATGTTACAAGGGTAGCGTTATATTTATTTTATTAAATTTTCTTTTATTTTTAGTTTTTTATATAATTTTTATTTATATTTTAATATGTCTAGTTGAAATATAAATACTAATTTTCACATAAGATTTTTTTTAAGGATAATTTTTATCAATACTAAAATACTAATATATAAAGTATTAATTGAAAAAAA